>JXSR01S048865.1:19877-34679 GCA_000969725.1 Ophiothrix spiculata
GCCTCTTCTACCCATGCTACGTTAAATCCTTCTAGTGACTTCACACTCTCTTTTGTGTGGTCTCTCATGCCGACAAAGATAATCAGCCCATCACCTGGTGTGATGATCTGCTCATTCTGGATCTTAAACATCTGCGAGAGCCCCATTGCATTGATCTTATCCTCGATCAATCGCTTGGCCGACTCTTTCAAGCTCTTCTGCACTTCACGGATACAGACCGCTCTGGTGCCAGGCTGGCGCACACAGATGTCAACAAGCAGCTCCGCAAAGAAATGCGATTTGCCCGAACCCCTGCCGCCATGTACGCCCTTGTAACGAGCTGGCTGAAGCAAAGGCAAAAAGACCTGCCCTGTCTCAATCCTCAAGTTACCCATGTTTAATTTCCTTGTAAAATTTTAATCTTCCCTAATGCTAGATATTGCTGCTAATCTAAAATTACTTGGGTAAGTCTTTGCTGTCGCCCAAGGACTCAGAACCCCGACCACAGGGGGTTTTGTAAGGTTGGGGGAGGCAAGAGAGACTCCTTATCAGGATTGCCTTCCCCTTCTTATCCAATAGAGATTGGTTATATACTCCCCTATATAAGAATAGCATTCAGCTCGATTTTGATAACAATACCTCAGCTGTAATGATGCCAAGCTCCCAGCCCACGAATAACGCCGCTATAAGAGCCACTGAGACAATGCAAGCCCGTCTCAGGCTGTTGTCTATTGGCATCAGGTACAAGATAACAAAAATGGCCACTATCGCGTTGCCAGTATAAAAAGCAGTTTCAAACATGACGCCCTCCGTTGCGTTTATGCCAAAAGAAAACGGCCCCCATCAGGGAGCCGCTGTAGTGTTTATCTGCCTATATGTGTAATTCGTATCAGCTCAAAGTAGGCCAGTAATGAAGATGTACATTGTCAGCGAGACAGCCGTGAAGATCAGAGTCACCCAGGCTATGCCAAACACGCTTTGCAGTACGTGGTACAGGATCCTGTTCATATCACCCTCGTGTAGTTAGAGGGTACGTTCGCCATGCGATCGTCAATGGGCTCGTAACCCATTTCAATCATTGTCTCGATGATGTCGATGTGTATGTCGCTCACTGAATGACACACCTTTATGGCTTGCTGATAAGCCTCATCATAGGCCTTTTCAATTTCCTCTCTCATGGTACTCACCCCCTACGCTGCTAGCTTTGATCTAGGTTGATTTAGACGGCTAACATCCTCGGCCCACTGTGCTATGGCCTTCATGTTGCACCTGGATCCCTCACTAAGGGTTGTCCACTCACCAAACGCGTCAACCGCCGAGATGTAACGCAGCCCGCCGCGCTTGGATGCCAGGACGATGTAAATGCTCTCTATCGTCCCCCTGGCACTGACGACTGTGATCCAGTCATCCATCTCGACCTCGATCTCAAGGCCTGTGGTTTTGATGTGATCTACGATCTTGCGAACTTGTGTATCCAGTCTAGTCATTTGCACTTCCTCTCACTGTTGTGCTTTCGATAAGAAAGACCTAGCGCAGTAAAAATACAAATGCAACATAAAAAAAATAGTTTTTTGTTTTTTTTACTCTTCGTTTATCATTTTATGACGGGGAAAGGTCGGATACCTTTACCTGGCTATGTTTACAAAGCTACTTTCCTTGCTTAAATTTAGCTCCTGTACTTGGGGAAGTGGCCTAGACGAAAATAACGAGCTTTTTTAAACATTTTAAGCTCCCTCCGTTCTCTAGGCTGCGTGGTACAAATGCCCCAAGGTCGTCCAGTCACTCTCACTCGACTGGATTAGACAGACATTACCCCCAGAGAATGTGCTTTCTCTGGGGGTTTTCTTGTGCTACAGATTGTAATAATACAAGAGTGATAACCCGCATTAAAACTTAGGAGACTACCAATGAACAAGCTATGTGGGGCTGTAATTGCAGCCAGTGTGGCCCTTTCATCATCGCTTTACGCTGAAGAGATGAACGAGCCGGATACAATGTTAAAAGACGACAAACTCACGCTTGAGACCGAGTTCAGCACAGACGAAAACAACTTCTTTAAGCGCTTCAAGTACGAAGCCCCCAACATGGGCAGCGACTACGACACCGAGTGGTCAATCGACAAAGGCGGCGAATTCGGAATTAAGCTGATGCACAAAATGGGCCTCAGCCTCGGTGTGCGGGATCTGTCATCAAAGCTAAACAAATCCACAGACCAGTTCTCAGGGGCCGCCTTTGGCCTTGCGGGCGGTGATCTGAAGGAAATTACTGTTGAAGGCGCTTGGAAATACTGCCTCGGTCAGGCAATTCCGGGAACAACCAGACACGACCTCTATGGTTGCGTCAACAACGTCACCAAACACAGAACAACCAAGCTGCCACCAATGGAGCTGGTTCTGGAAATGAACGAAAGAAACCCGGGGTCTATTGCCGCTATATTTAACTCCGGCGACATCTATGACATAGACGCCATCTTGTACTACGAATGTGAAGAAAGCGTAGGCGCTTCTGGCCTAAACAGAACATGCGAGGAAAAGATCCTGGATCTTACTGACCGCCGCAAGCCCAAACTTGATGATAAAGAGAAAGAATGGGCAGACAAGGTTGACCGCGCTCCCACGTTCACTCTAAACGGCAAGAAGATGATGCACTACGGCACTTATGCCGATTGCATGACCCACGGCGGGCAGAATGCCAATCAAGCCTGGTGTGAGAAGCACACAAAGCACACTGAAGGCCTTGCCCTTGCCCCAGGACATGCCCTGTCCAACCCCGACTACGGCGACTTTCCTATCTTTGCGCAAGGTACTCACCCTTACACAACGAACGAGCAATGTGTTGACCACAAGGATCGCGAATGCGGCACACTTGGCTACGACTCAACAGGACTTGATGTAACCGCTGCCAACTGGCTCCCATCAACCGATCTGACAATTCAAATGGATTGGACTAACTTCCAGGCAAACGCCTCCTGGACAGAAGAGGGTGCAGCCGTTATCGGTGCCACATACGGCAAACGCTTCAGTGAGACGTTCTCATCGTCTTTTAACGTCACCAGAGACACAAGCAGCGGAGCCACAACCGGCTCGGTAAGTGTTACCAAGATCAGCGGTAAGGGTTCTATGCTCACAACCCTCGATCTCATCCGCAACACAGCGTCCGCTGACGGCGCAAGCGTTACAGGTAATGGTGCAGTACTCACACACAATACACAAGTTGCCACCTATAAGGCCACTGTCACAAAGAATGAGTCGAACTGGGACTCAAAATTCAAGGCCTATGGCTTTGGTGTGTATAAGACCATTGGAGACGTAGAAGCTGGTATTACCTATGAAAAAGGCGTATTGTCTGGCCCAATTTCTCACAACAACAAAGCGGCCACGCTTGTGATTAACTATTCCCTTTAATGCGGGGGATCTAGCCCACCCTACTGTCGCGCTATTGGGGTGGAAACTAGCGCTAAGGGACGGAGAGCTTTAAGAGTCCTCTCCGTCCCTTTTTGCGTTGTTAAGCGGGATGATGATCCGCTCGATAGCCTCAGGTGGCTCAAACCGATTGGTCTGATCTACCTTCTCTGTAAACATTCCTAGATACTTTCCAAGGTGCGCCCACGCTGCAACCCTTGATGATGCAGGGATATCGTGATCCTTGGCCTCACGCAGAAGCCCCTGAATCACTGTCTCAACCCTCAAGTCATTCTCACTAGCCACCTCTTGCTTGAGTTCCTCAACTCTGGCCGCTATTTCTGGCATCGCCAAAAGAGCAGAGCCAGTCACATTGGGGGTTTTTGTCCCATAACCGGCTCTACGTACTGCTGCTGAGGCATTGAAGTCCACCAGGTATTCCCGGCAGAAAGCCTCCCTTCTGTCCGTCAACGCCATAACACACTCCTAAATTAGGTAAATGCCTTACGCGCTAGAATCGGCATCCCCTTTGTTTCTGGGTCAAATCGTTTGGTTAGATTCATGGGGAACCCCGCCATTATCGTCATGAAAATGGACAGTTCCTCCGCAAGCCCGACAGACAAGAGGAGGCCCCGGTGCTTGGGGTCGATCTTTCTCTCCACCATCACGCCCATGCGCGCCATATCTCTCAAAAAGGTCAGGCTTGTCTCTCTCGACTGAGGGTAAGAACTCATGCACCGCACGTAGTCACTTATACAAGCCCCCTGCACGTGCTGCATGTCCCTAATGATGAACAGCAGCTCCATGAGCCTGTCATCCTTAAAATACTTCAAACACTTGGTGCTGGCCTTATATATAAACGGATTTTCTTCGAACTCTACACTCACAGCTATCACCTCACAATTGACTACTGTTTACCGGCTGCCGGCCCAGCATTGAACATACGCTCAGCAACCGTTTTGCCGTAATTGGCATCGCCCGCAGTCTCCTTAAAGAAGGCCGGCTCATTGCCTCTCATGTGTAGGGCTGTGTGATGCCCCATGCAAAGAGGGACACAATTCTCATCACCCGCCTTCATTCCCATGCCGCGAGTGCCGCTCCATGGTTTGAGTAGATGATGAGCGTGTAAGGGGCCACTACAGCCCCCTACAAACACTAAACAACAATCATGTTCGTGTATATATGCCAAATGTTTCTTGTTTTTCACGAAACCTCACTCTTGGTCTTTTGCCCGCCGCTGCCCCGCCCCCTTATGGGGGCATCCTACGCGCCCGCAATCAGAGGTGAGATGATTGTGGTCGCGGATCTGTACTAGAAGGGGATAGTATCCCCGTCTAACACCTCTTGTCGGCCTCCAGGATCCGTCCTGGTGACTGTGCCGGTATCAGGGTTGCCCTCGTAGGTCGTGCCGGCCTGTGGGGCCCTTGCAGAACCACCACCAAGGAACTTCATTTCCCCGTTGTACTGCTTGAGAACGACCTCGGTGACAGAACGCTCAATGCCGTCCTTGTCCTGGTACTTGCGAGTTTGAAGCTGCCCCTCAAGATAGACTTGAGAGCCTTTTTGCAAATACTGCTCGGCCAACGCCCCTAAACGGTCGTTAAAAATAACCACGCGATGCCATTCAGTCTTTTCTTGGCGCTGCTGTGTTTGTTTATCGGTCCACTTTTCCGTTGTGGCTACGGCCAGATTGACAATCTTATGTCCTGCCTGGGTAGTCTTAACCTCTGGGTCGCGGCCCAGATTACCGATTAGGGAAACTTTGTTTAAACTCATTGGGTCTCACTCCTTTTTGATCTCACTCAACAAAAAAGGGGGCCGCCATGATCTGAAGCCCCCTTTAAAGTGGAAAGCTGCACCCGGCCCGCGAAGACTAGGCACAACTTCCCACAGCTTTTATCTCATATTTTAAGAATCGCTGCTAGTAGTCTTGTAAAAATAAATCGCTTTTTTTCCACTTTTCTATCGCCTCCACCAAATCATCACAACAATTCCGGATTTCACTGGGTACATATGTTGGGTTTGAGTAGCTTGGCGAATTGATCAGCTCAAAGAACAGCTTGGACGTCCTGCCGGAGCATTGACGCAAAATGTATTTGATGTGATCGAGCTGGGAGATATCGGGCTCGCCGCCGGGTGTGCTGCCCGGAACCTTGCCATAGTCAATCGTGCTGGAGGCCATCAGCTTGGTGTGCTCACCTAGCTCAAGTATAATTTCACAGGCACTAAACCTCAAGGTCTCCACATCACCGGACCCAAGGTAGCCCTTGTCTCGCCACAACTCTAGAGCCGTGGGGAAATCTGAGCGATAGACGCCCCTGGTAGTAATCCCCACATCCCCTTTCAGAAAACGCTCTGGTGTTGGAATAACCATCTGTGTCTTGGTCTTTGTCATTAGCTCTCACTCCTCTGACGTTTTGTTTAAATGTTTACAACATTACTCTGTTCGTAGGCTGCTGCCCCCGCCATGCCGTAGGACATGCTGTTGGTTAGAAAATCGACCTCTGTTGCTCCCCTGCCTATCTTGTAGAGCTGGGTGTCTCTAACCTTCCAGGTTGAAATGGCTAGTTGCTGAACCCCATCCTGCACCACATGGCCGATCGAGATGCCAAGTGATGGTTTGTTGAAGAATGCGGCACTGTCCGCAATGTCATAGCCTGATGGCATGTGCTTGCCATCTCCGTTTGGTTTTTTCGGGTGTGCTACTACAACGATATGCACCTCCAATTTCTCCGCAATGCTCCTGATCTGCTGCAATGCGAAATTGATGTAGCTGGTCAGGTTTTCACCTGGCTCAGGCATGTGTTCCAACTCGTTCCACGGGTCAATGATGATAACTTTGCAACCATCACGCATTGCCAGCGTCTCAATGTTGTCCAGCAGCCACCTAAGATTGTGGCCCCTGTTCGTATCAAACGTCCGGTGAACCAGCCTGAAGTGCTGATCCCCTAGATCAATTGTGCGTTTCCTGCCCTGATCGGTGGTGTAATCCCAGCCGTTCTTAGTAACCATTCTACACAAATGATCGCGTGTTCGATAGGGGTGTGTTTCAAAAGAAAACAGACCGACCTTAACTTTCTCATGTATTGCAACATGATAGGCCAAAAAGGTGGTCAATGTAGACTTGCCGCAACCAGGGTACCCAGTAACAACGGACATAGCACCTAGTTCCCACGCTACTCGCTCGTCTATAAATGGCAAACCTGTTCTAAGTACACGTCTCCCCGATAAAGGGGGTAAGTCAGAAAAGCTAGTTATGTAGCCGCCCTCCGGGTCTATAGACTGTGCATCCGCAAGACACTTCGCCAGAGCATCGTGTCCGTGGTGCATAAGAACGTCATTAGCGTCCTTGCAGCCCTCAGGCCAGACAGCATACCTCACATCGGAACCAGCAAGCAGGTTGGCTACGTATCGAGGCAATGATGACCCGGCCCGGTCATTATCACTTGCTACAATGATATAGTCTGATTTCTGTATTTTGTCAACGTGTTCAATTAGTTCTTCACTGCTTGTTGCCTTCTCAGACCAGCCATTCGGGATAGAAACGACCTTGTCAAAACCCACCTGAATAACCGAGATACAGTCTATCTCACCCTCGGTTATCACCAAAGGCCCATCCAGATTCAAACAGTCTTCATTATAGAGTGACCGGGATACTCCTTGGGTTGAGCGGAAACGCTTTTGTTCATCCCTGATTTTTTCAGCGTAACGAGCGCCGCCCCGAATGTAGCCGAACCTTGCCTCGGTCCCTGTTACCGTGACGCCCATTTGATCTAAGAGATCTGCGTCCAGTTTCCTCTTTTTGGTTAGATATTCCTTCATAAAACTCACCTCCTGAAAAACCACAGTGCCAACAATTCCATACGACACCCAGGTTGTTGATCGTCACCGACAGACACGGATCCGACTTTTTCTTCCGTTCTGGGGAGCAGTTTGGGCATGGTACTCGGCCCGAGCCTCCGCCAGACGGCACTTGAATATTATTCCTCTCCAGAACCTCTCTCGATCTCGACATTCAGAAACTCCCACCTTTGTTTTCCTAATTCTCTTGCAGCAATGCTCTCCGCCTGAAAACGGGGCATACCATCACAAAACTCAAGCCATGCGGCCCGCTCTTCAAAACCAATTCTATCTTCGTCCATGTCTCACTCCTCTGACGATAGTTTTTTGAATGACTCAATCAAAGATCCCGTACGTCATGTGGTTGACCGGCTCCTGCTTCTTTTGCTGGCGCTTTTGCGCCTGTTGCGCACGATACTCGCCCGGCGCAGGTAGGTTGCCCTCAATCTCATAATCGTAAAGGGCATCAGCATTCAGCCAGGTTGTTGGATGCTTGATGTATTTGTCTTCTGTCTTTTCCTGCTTCATTTTTTGAGCGTAAATCTCAGCATAAAAAACAAGGTAGGACGGATCAAACCCCTCTATCTCCTTTTTAAGACGCCCTACAGCCGCCTTAAACGCCCCTCTGGCCCGCCCTTTGTCCGTGCGCTTAGGGTATGCCGCCCAAAACGCATTAAAGCCGTCAGTGAGCTTTGTAGACGCTTCAGCTGCCTTAACTTCTTTTTTCTTAGCGTTCAAAGAAACAATCTGGTCTTCAGCCCCCTTGAGGGGGTTGGGGGTGTCTTTAGTTAAATTGGTTTTAGTTAATTGGTTATAGTTATACCTTCTCTCAGACGGTACCCGCCCTTCAACTAGACGGTTCCCGTCCTTCAGATAGACGGTGCTTTTTTCGTCCGTCCTTCTTTTAGACGGTACGTCCGCCCTTCTTTTAGACGGTACGGGATTTTGTGCCATTCTTTCATGGGGGAATTGCTGATAGATTTTATAAAGATTGGACGTCTTATTGCCCTTGCTGGTGATCCTGTTTTCAATCTCAATGAGGCCCGCTTCTTTCAGCTCTTTAACCCCTCTTGTGACCGAGCTTTCCGAGATGTTACAGGCTTCTCCTATCCTGATATATGAAGGAAAACAGCTGGATGTCTGACTGTCGGCAAAGCTGTAGATTGCGCACCAAACAGCCTTAGCGACCCAGCTCAAGTCCGAACCCATGATGGATATTGGGAAAGCCACGAAACGACACGCCGGCACGGCTGTTATTTGATCATCTTCTCTCATTTTAGTTTCCCTTCAGTGTGTAGTGGTTCGACAATCTGCCCCCGTCATCGGCGAACACTTGATCGACTTGGATGTATCCAGCCTCTTCAAGCGTTTTTATCGAGCGCCTGACGGTGGACAGGCTTACATTGGCTCTTTTTGCGATTTCTGCATGCGATGGGGTCGATGTTGAGCGCGCAAAGCTGCGTATTGTGATCCAAATCCACATTGACATGGCGTCCAGATCCTCTGACATAATGATGCTCATTGGCACCATCACAAATGAATCGTCTTTGCTACTCTTCTTTCTAGTACTCATTTTAGTTTCCCTTCAGTATGTTAGCGACCTGGTCAATGCCGTCTGCCCCATCATGGGCCTTTACGACATGCACCTCATATCCCAGGTCTATTAGTGATTTAATTTCAGATTGTTGGTGGGTGGACAGGCGTCCGCCCTTTGCTCTCTTGAGCTCGATGAAGATCACACGACCTTCCTTGAACACCTCAATATCAGGACGGCCTGGTCTGGCACCCTGATGCTTTAGGGAGACTTGCTGGCGTATGTCACGTCTGCCGCCTTCAAGATTAACGAAGTAGGTAAGAGCGCCCAGCGAGCGCTCCCCCTCAAGATATTTGACAACCGCTCTGGAAATGTCTTTTTCCAAGGACTGATCAGACATTGTAGAAGATCCTGCTTTCAGCAGCTCCCTTGCCTAGAGCACCGATGCTACAGCGGCTAGTGTGCCCGTTTAGGATGTCTGTGATCTTTGCAATGGCGGATCCAAGGTTCTTGGCAGCTACAACATGGTACTCACTGCCCGCCTTGTTGAACGCCTTTTGCGCTTTCTTGGTTTTAGTGTACTTAACACTGCCGTCTTCAACTGTGGTTAATGACGCCACCAGGTCGATGAAGATAATGTCACCGCCCTTCATCACAAATGCCAAACTGGGAGCTGGCAAGGTCTTGTCCGTGCCGTAGTGCAGGACGCCATTGCTAATAGAAAGAACCGTATATTTGCGGTCCTTGTAGTAGCTTATGACGTTCTCTTTGATTAGCGAAATTTGCATTTTGTTCACCTCCGTATGTGCTGTGGTACAATTTAAAGGGTAGATTTTAAATTTTGCCATTTCAAGCAAAAAGTGTGCAAGTAACCCCGTTACATTCAATTTACTATGTTACGTGCGTATGTCAATGACTTTTGTCGTTTATGTGTAATCTGGTTACTTTTTCCTTGGTGCGCTTCAGAAAAAGGTATTTTAATTATTAAAAATTCTCTTGAAAATAATGTTTGAGGTGCTAATCTGTTTATAGATTTTAAAGCAAACGGAGTGAGATCCAATGACATCTATAGCAAACATCGTAGCCCTACCCGCCCCGCGTAAGAAGAAGCGGATTGACATGCGTTTCAACCCACTACTACCTGAGAGTGAGAATGTTGTGAGTATGACGAATAGAATTAAGATCAAAACCAATCAGAGAGTTCTTGATGATCTCAAGAATAAACTGGCCGAAATGCGGCAAGAGGGGGGTGACGAATTGGGTCCGGTTGAGGGGCAAAGAATAGAGAGCGAGGAAGATTTTAGAGGTGTGTTGAAATTCCGTATCCGTGCGGCCCGGGTGCGCGCCAACCTGACACAAAGAGAGGCCGCCGAGATGATGGACGTAAAGCTGCCCACCTACCAGAAATGGGAAAATGGAAACCGTGGTGTTATGCCCGCATATCAAATTGCCAGATTTTGCGACATGACTGGCGCAGGTATCTTCGAATTGATGAGACACTACATCTCGGCATCAGAGCTTTGTGAGTACAACAAGAAGAAGGGCGAGTAAAAAAAATCAAATTTATTTGTAATAGTATATTGCAAATGAAGTATGTGCGGCTTATATTATGAGGAGTGGGCCACGGGATTATTCGACAATGTCCCCCACCTTTTCCTCCCCGCATTAAGCCGTGGATAGCGGCGGGATGAGCCCCTTCCAATATTCAATTCCCCCAGCGCTCAAACGAGGAAACAATGCCCAAAAAGAAATACGTGCGAAACGAGAAGGCCATGCGGGAAACGTCTAAGCGCATTAAGAGGCTGCGGATTCTATACGGCCTAAGATCCGGTAATATGGCTAAAGAGATGAGTATTTCCGCTGCCACATACTCCAATTATGAAACAGGTCTGTCCAAGCCGAACATCGAGAACGCACTCAAGCTGGCAACCTTTTTTAATGTCACTTTGGACTATCTGTATAAGGGGGATATTAGTGGAGTCCCCCAAGAGACTGCGCGGCGTATAATGTCGTTTGATGCACTTCTGGCACCTGGCCAGGACGCAGAAGATGAACGTCTGGCCTAATACAAATAAAATGTATTTTTACGCTTGCTTTGTAAGAAATAGCCCCCTATTGTGTTTTTGTACGCAACGGAGGACTATAGCATGTACGAAGACAACGCATTCATAAAAGCGGGCAACAAGGATTGCCTTATTGATATTCTTTCAGAGATACAACGCCTTTCTGTTGTTATTTCTGATCTAGAATGGGATGGACACGACGTCTACGCGCTGCGAGAGCAGCTCGTAAACCTCAAGCTAGCACAGGCTGGGGGCGCGGATTTCGTGCCACTGTTTTGAGGAATAGCTTGATGATTATAAAACTCACGGATAGCGAACGTGCAGAAAAGATACAGCAGCTCAATGAGCGTCTTTCCGAGAGCGAACCGCTAAAAAACCCCAAATATCTATCAATCAGCCCGGCCTTTGGTGGGGCGGGTCTAAGCGAAAGACGAGAGCCAGTCACTGGTGGCCGTGTGGTCGCGTGGGGCTTAGTTTTTGGTGTCCTGGTTACAGTTGCAATGAATATGTGGTAATATAATCTGAATACCCCCTTGTGAGAGAGGGGAGAAGCGAGGGAAAAAATGTTGGAAGTAATCTGCCCGTCATGTGATGGGACTGGCGAGGAGTGGTTTGAGCTCGGTGCAGTAGATGCCGCCGGACCATACGTTCAAGAGAAGACCTATGAGTGCAGCGATTGTGATGGTGCAGGTGAGATTCACCTGGACGATAGCTATGCGTTTCAGGACGTCATTAGCAAAATAAGCATTCACATCACCGAAATGCGGGACACGCTGGACTATGCAGCAGAGACCCGCACTACAGACCATTACCTAGCGCAGGTAAACAAGTTGCGCGAAATCGCTAGGGCAGTAGACGATAGCGCAAGCAATCTAGCCAAGTACGTATAGAGGAGAGAGCAAGATGAGTGAGATTAAAAACATAGCTACTGCCGTAGCTGGTGCAATCAAAGATGTTTACATTCTGGGCAAGGGTGACCGCAACCAGCACGGCGGATACCAATTCGCCTCCATCGACAAGTTTCTGGAGATGGTCAACCCAATATGCGGGGCCCATGGGTTGTTCCCGGTTATCACATGTGTGGGCATTGAGTATTACGAGGGCCGCACAAAGAATGGTGCAAGCATCTGGGGGCGTCATAGCTTCGACATTACCCTGACCCACGCCAGCGGAGAGATGTTACCACCACAGAACATTGTGGTGCCGGTGCAGATCACAGGTGCTCAGGCATCAGGCTCAGCTCAGTCCTATGCCCTCAAACAATACTTCCGTGGGCTGTTCATGATCCCAACAGGCGACAAGGACGACCCTGACTTCAACAAGCCTGTTGAGTTCACTGACAGCGTTATCACCGCTGCTCAGGCAAAGGAGATTGTTGAGGGCATGAACAAGGCAGGCGCTGACTTTGCCAAGTTCCGCAAGTTCTTTGAGATCGAGGCCATTGAGGACCTGCCGTTGTCCAAGTACGGCCAGGCAATGGCGATGATCGAGGAGCGTATCAAGGAGGCCACCAAGGTGTCTGATGAAGAGACTCAGGCCCTCTTGGCGGCAGCTGAGTAATGCACACGGTAATATTGCGCAGTGAGTACCAAAGGGAGCTTGCCAAGCAGTATATCGACAAAGCACCGGCAGACGCAGTTTTGCGTCTGTCAAAGCCCACCAGGTCACTAGACCAGAATTCCAAGATGTGGGTTTTGCTAAGCGATATAAGCCGCGCCAAGCCCCTTGGAAAATGTCACCCTCCGGACACCTGGAAAAACTTGTTTATGAACGCCTGCGGGCATGCTGTACAGTTTGAACAAGGTCTGGATGGTGCACCCTTCCCTGTTGGCTTCAGAACATCGAGGTTAACAGCGGATCAAATGTCTGAGTTAATTGAGTACATCTATGCTTTTGGCGCTCAGAACAATGTAATGTTTACAGAATAGAGGTGAGAAAAATGAATTCCCAAGAAGAGTTTGTCCTGGTTACGATGTTGAAGTGGACCCCGTGCATTGCGTTTGCGAGCTTTGCTTTTGTCATGGGCATCAATCACCAAATGGAGTGGCATTCCCCTGCAACAATGGTGGCATTGGCATTCATCTTTCGCCCTAAAGGCAAGGCGTGATGAGGGGGCTGCTGCTGGCAGCAGTGCTCTGGAGCATTCCTGCACAGGCGGAAATTGTGTGGGACATGACAGAGATGGGGGGCAGCGTAGTAACCCCAGGTGAAGGCGTTTCCATAACGGTTGATGATGTGCCATCTCTTCCAGAGGTTAAACCTGCAAAAGAGACGCTAGAGCCAGCCAAAAGATCGCAAGGGGAAGAGCCTCTAACAGCCTTGGCTATCTACCACATGAACATCGACCACCTAGAAGAGTATTTGTCCCTAAATCCAGTGAGTGAACAAGATCAGATGATTGAGATCTACAGCACTGATACTGAAAGATGGGAACCTATGTTTTTCGTGTATGGGATGTTTATCCCTTATGAGAGCTGCATGGCTATGGTGGGAATGATGTTTGAAAATGTAGCGGAGTATCGCTGCAGAAAACTAAACGGAGAGTGAGATGGAATACACTACAGACAGATACAAGCCGAAGGCGGCCTTGCAAAGGCCAAAGAAATCAATTGCAGAGGTGGTCTATGTGAGCGGCAGGGTGGAGAGGGTTGTTTTTGATCTTAGCCGCGATGGGAAGCACACCCCTGGCTTCGATAAGACGGTGGACGCTATGCGGGCGCTACCAACCGTAACTGGCGTCAAGATTTCAAGAGGCTAGCATGGAGCAGCGTAGCGAGGAATGGTTCACGGCCCGGCTGGGAAAGGTGACCGCTAGCAAGATCCACTGCGTGATGGCAAAGGGGCGAGGTGGCTCTGAATCCATCACCAAGGAAAATTACATAATGGATCTTGTGGCGGAACATCTGACCGGGAAGTCAGCTACCCCAATGTTTTCCTCTCCCGCCATAGACTGGGGGGTGGAAATGGAGCCAGAGGCCAGGGATATGTACTCGTTCATTACAGACGAGGAGGTTGAGGAGACGGGCTTTATAGATCACCCCCTTATTCCTCTGTCTGGTGCCAGTCCTGACGGCCTGGTGGGTAACCTAGGGCTTGTGGAGATAAAATGCCCGAACACCCAGACCCACTTAAAATACCTTTCTAGCGGGAGAATAGACAAAAAATACATTTGCCAGATGAATTGGCAGATGGCTTGCACCGGCAGATTGTGGTGTGACTTTATATCGTACGACCCAAGAGCGCCTGAAAATCTACTATTTAAGATGGAGCGTATCGAGCGCGATGAGTACAGGATAGAGGAGATGGAGAATGCTGTTCGGGCTTTTGTAGAGGATCTGAGCAGCCGTATAGAAGAATTGAGGGCCATTGAGGCCTGAGCCAGGGGAGCACACCCCACAGACAAAGAGAGTGATAACAAGATGGAAGATTGTCAGAAAGACGTGAGCCCAACTATTCTGCGCTGTATGGCGGAGCTGGACAACGTAAAGGATATCCTTTTAGAGCGAGAAGAGCAGCACGGGGCCCCTGAGAAAAACTTTAAGGCCATTTCAATGATGTGGTCGGCTTATCTGGGCCGGGAGGTGACTGAGATGGATGTTGCTGTGATGATGACGCTGTTCAAGATCGCCCGCCTCGGCACCGGCAAGGTGAAAGCAGATAGTCTCAGAGACCTTGTGGGGTACCAGACCATAGCCCTGGGCATGACAGACGCCTGAGCCCCCTTTAAAACGCGATTAACAGCCCATCCTGGAAACGGGGTGGGCTTTTTTTATTCATCGTGATCGAATATCTGAAACGTCACCACATACAGCAGCCCCAGGCCAGCGCCCAACAGCGCGGATATAACGCTAAGAAAGAGCGCCATCCATTCTCCGTTTGAAAGCTGATAAGCACAAATTCCCCACAAGATGCAGGTCACTTTGCCCGGTGTGAAATTTAGCGCGGGGATTTCTCTTGCAGCGGCTTCATCAGCAACAATAAGAAA
>JXSR01S048879.1:52699-73974 GCA_000969725.1 Ophiothrix spiculata
ATTCGTTCAATACGTACGTGAGTTCTATTGAAAATTACCCAACCATTCATAGATATCATAAGCGATGCATATCATTTCTTTAGCTTAAGAATTTACGCCCTCGATCAGAAATATCTTATTTCATGACCATTATGAGAGGGGGCGACATCATGAAACATTCACAATAGGCAATCGTTGCATGAATAGAAAATTCTTTGCTGAGACGGCGACATAATGAAATATACATAGGCAATCTATGGTATTGCGCGTAGGCGTGAACCGTTACGTAAACGTGAGTTAAAAGTGCTCACTTTTTTGTATCCCGTCCCGTGTAACGTGGTAATCGCAATCGCTCTAAAATGAATACTGATACACTTAGCTTATTTTTGATCGGGTTAAATTTTTTGTGGCGCAAATAACCTGTTTGACTGAGTGGTACCATTTTCCCCAGTTTACTCTACTCAAGGTAATTGCCAACTGCACGCATTAACGCATCAGTGAGTTCGCTGTATATAAGCAAACGCCAACGCCCTTCCGTTGTAAAACCAACAAAGGAGAGTTTGCGATTCCCACGTACACGTAGGAGGATACAAAAACGTGAGCACTTTTTAACTCACGTTTACGTAACAGTTCACGCGTACGCGCGTTTTTTATAGTTTCCCGTTTAAAAGGCGCGTGAATAATAAGAATTGAGGGCAGCAATACCATAAATTGCCTATGTATGTTTCATGATGTCGCCCTCTCAGCAAAGATTCTCTATGCATGCAAAGATTGCCTATTATGAATGTTTCATGATGTCGCCCCCTCTCATGAATTTCATGAAATAAGATATTTCAGATTGAGGGCGTAAGTTCTTAAGCTAACCAGAGAAATGATATGCACCGCTTATGATAGCTATGAGGCTCACACTCCACACCGCCCTGGAAGGTTAATATCTAGAAATGTTTTTCGCGGTGTTTAATTCTATATTTTAAGCAATATTTTTCACAATGAAACCACTTCCGGTTTCAATTACGGAAAATGTCAACGGAGTGATTTTCCATGTTTTATTTTTTTGCAAAGAAACTAAAGCATTAAATACTGAAAAAATGATTCAATTAAGTCTGCAGAACTCACAAATAAATAATTAATGGACAATATGCTGAAAATATGATGTTTCTTTTCAATTGTTGAATTTTATTTTCATTCACTTTACTTCAATCTTTTCACCATTTTCTAAGCTGTCTGAGCTGGCAAAATGAACCGAAAAAATTTCAAAATTTGTTCTGTGCAACATTTTAAAGATTGAAAGTTCAGATAGAATAGGATGTATATTTTCAATGCAGGCCCTGAATAAAATGTTACATACACTATTTTTCTTTTAAACTTGGAATTTCAAAGCCATGCCCACTCGTTATTTTCCGATTATTTACCATGTGTCCTTACCGTCCATTTTCGTCAAGACTCGGTTCTTGTCGTATTATAATTAATAGCATTTTGTAAAATCATTTCACCTTGTGTCACGCCTATATTCGTACACAGACTCATGATAAAAATATCATCAATACCATGCTAGGAACGAAAGACTTCGATTTTGAAAATTCTATCTAGTGAAATCCATTAACACCATAATCATGCAATTTCACGCATCCGTAATTAAGCATAGCCTAAACAGGCAAGGGGGATTCATTTATTTCATTGTATTGCCAAGCGGGCTGTCAGCAAAATACTCAGTCGAGGATTGTAGAATCATATCATTAATGGATGATATTATCTCAAACAAAGTTTTCATAAAAAATAACAACGAGACAAGTTCTAGACATGGTACATTGATGGGAAACATGTATTGATACGACTAAAATATGATCCCTAAAATGAAAAAATGGTATCATGATATTCGAAAGAAAAGAATATGCAACATCATGAGTAAAATTTGGGCCGCCATTTTTTTCAATGCAATGATATGCCTATTATAATAATAATATTTATTTCAACTGCCATAAAATATACGAACAATGCAAAGAAACATATATTGGACCAATTAAAAGGTCTAGAGAAAATCCGGGAGAAGCTTCCAGGGCGGTGTACTCACACTCTGTCTGTAAAATGGTTCGCTAATTTTCAATAGATTTCACGTACAGGGTGTCCCAATAAACATTGTACATGGGAAAAGAGCTGAATATCTCAAAGGTTTTTCAGACAAGCTTCTCAAAATTAATATCACTTTAAAGTACATGCCTTTGTCCATCATTGTTGAAAATTTCAAGAAAATCAATCGATGCAAACCAGAGATATCGTTGATTTTGTCAACATGTACCATTTTCCTTCTGCACAAGGATAATCCCTATGGTTAATCATTAAACAAAAAAATGTTAAAAGGATGTAGATACATCATTGATGCTTAATTAATTGACAGTGAAGTACGAGGCTTATGACGACAAAGTTAAGTACGAGACTTGTGACGACGAAGAGGAATATTGTGAAATGGAAAGTAGGGAAGGAAGAAGGTGTATCAACCAGCAAAGGGAGACAGGTTGAAGAACATACAGGTTGCTAATGTCCAGAAAGGACTTAAATTAGACACGTGAAGAACGATACACTTTTATAACAGGCTACAGCTGTCGAAAGAGATTGAAAACAATATTGGCTATACCAAGCGCAAAATATCATGTCATCAATTTATACACATAAAAACATTTTATAATTTTGGAAGCAATGTGGGTAACCAAAGACATATTGTTAAGACTTCTGATGTGTTTGTGCAATTTTTACCCAGGTTTCTTTCTTTCTTTATTCCTTATAACGAAAGTAGAGTCTTTACGTGTGATGTGAAATAAGAGAAGTTTCTGTTCAATTGGTTTTTGGTGAAATTTTATGACAGATATTCCATTTATTTCGTTGAAATGATTTTATTGAAAGCAGCTTAAAAGAAGAAAACAAACACAGATGTCATTGCTTGTAAATTATGAATAAAGCCTTTCGAAGTTCTTTGTTAACATTCTTAACTACAGAATTCCCCCATTGTGCAGAGGGAAAATGATTCAAGCAGACAAAATCAATCATATCTCTAGTTTCCATCGATGGATTTTCTTGAAATTTTCAACAATGATAGACAAAGGCATACTCTTAAAGTGATATAAATTTTAAGGAGTCAGTCTGGCAAACCAGAAAACTAGCTTTATTCCCATGCACAATGTTTATTGGGACACCCTGTATAGAACGTATCTCCACGTAAAAAGACTCACTTCAAACGGTAATTTCAACATATGTTGCTGCTATTCGCGTATGTTTGATCGTTTCCGTTCAGGGTATTGGCTTTTGCAAGCAGATGTATCGAACCTAAAATTTTGACAAAGAAGTCAATGCAAAATCAGAAAATCACCACTTACGGTTGTTTAAGTGTGAAGTTTGCAACCCATAATCTTTACAACCAAATTATTGCATGTGTTCATCTGATTTTGATATAGCTTTCATTTAAAACAATATGGGATATCGATTAAGTGATTAGTATCCACGTAAAAGTGTACGTGAAATTCTGCTATCCACGGTGCGCTGTACTGTTCAAGTTGGTAATGGTTGGCTGACTTTCAATAGAACTCGCGTTTTCGTTTTCGTTCGCGTTCGGGAAATCGCAAAGTCTCCTGTCGCACGGCTACGTATTGTGATTGCTCTGTTCAAAATGGTCTATCGCAGTTGAATGCGAGTTGCTGTTTTGTAAGTCGTGTTGTAGAGTAAGAAATAAATGTTAGAAGAAGCCTATGATTCGTTTAAGCGTTTTCCTTCATGTATTGTGATAATTGGTCTCGTGTTAGGCATAGCCAAACGTAATTTAATTCAAGTTTGATACATATGGGAAGTCCATCGTTTTGTTATAACATTTATTTCGACAAACTCGCTAGAACGACGAAAACCATGCCTATAAGATACTTCGACCAAGCCGAAGAAATCAACAAGGACATCGGTACCTCTCTGCGAACGAGTTGCCTGCGAGTTCCCTCTATACGCTCTGATAAATACAATCCGGCGTCATAATAAATTCACTAAAAGACAAACATTGCAATTAATATATTGAATATCGACGAATATTTATCTTTGAAACTAATTATAAACTTATTTAGTCAAAACGTTTCTGTTATAAGACATTTTAGAATAAAAATTGTCGAAACGTTTTTAAGCATGACATAATATCTTTTTTATCTTTCTGTACAAGTCTTGATAAATTCTGCTTCAGGCTTGATAAATTATATTTTAATATACTTAAAAGTGAACATCTTGTTACAGATGATACAACTGCACCTAATGTCACAGACTGTCCAAACGATATCGAACAGACTATTGAATTTGGATTGAATGGAACAACTGTATTTTGGAACGAACCTACTGCCAATGATTCATCTGGTGTACCGCAGAAAATGCAGTCTCACTGGCCTCTTTCAGAGTTTCCAGCCGGCGTCACCATTGTAACCTATGAATTCATAGACACATCAAACAATACGGCATATTGTAACTTCTCTGTGATTATTGAAATAGGTAGGATGTTATATAATTACTACACTCCTATTATGATCTAATCTAATCATTTTTAAAGCGGAGATAAAAACTAAAAAACAAACAAACACACACTAAAGGTTATATGCAAAGAACTTACCACTGATCAGTAATGTATCAGTTAACACACATATAGGACAAATATACAATAATTCCTGCAGTTGTTGCCTCCATATTAAAAATAAAAGCATTTGGAGAATACACAATACAAACATGATTGGAATCACTCAATTATGACGTATATGAGGGTTACCAACAATCTGCTCTGGGCCTTACGGAACAAATAGGTCCCTCAAATATCATGGATCTGTTACATATTAACCCTGAAAATGATAGAAAGCATGCCTTTTTGCTAAAACTTCTTTACGTATTTTGGAAAGGTTGGTATCATATGAAAGGCCTATTTATACTCTATTTATGTGTAAAAAGTGAACTTCCCATGATTTTAATTAATGAAGTTATACTTCAAAAAGCAATTATAGGAACACGATGGATCGGGTGGAGGAGGCGCGCATAGAATTACATGCAAAAGTGTAAAAAGTTATGATTTAAAAACACATGTATTGTTAAAAATAAAATTGCTGGGATCATAATTTTTTGCATATACTTGAATGAGATATGTATAATGCTAAAGCATGTATCGAATATTGACATATCATCCAAATTTTGTTGTTTAATGGTTTATATGTGGGTATTTTTATAATTTTTCTCTATACATTACTATACAAACATGCATTTACACTCGAAAATTTTAAACGGCATATCTTTTGACCGAGTCGACGTAGTTGGTAAAAGTTATACATTTTTCAAAAGGAAATTTGACGAGGAATCTAATTATGTTATTAATTTTTAGGTTATATTAATAGTGTATACGGGAACATTTATGACCAATAAATATCCCAAAAATTAATGAGTTGTTTCATAAATTTTGACCATCCTCATTATTTTGACCACAATGAAATTGGTCACCAAATATATTATTTTATAAAATGCCATCATTACATCAATCAAGTAATGTTTGTGTCATCTGGATACACATTTCCGCAACAAAATCTCATTCTGTCAAGTTGGTTGACCAAAATGCACTTTTATTTTATTTTGAACCCGTATATTTTTTACCCATCCCTCAAAATTAGGCTTCTTTTGGTGAAACTGAAATCCTCGGAAATAAGCTTTCCAGCAATATATAATTTAGTGGGTTTTAATCGGTATATTTAGAGTTACAATACGTTGAATACAAATTGGCATGGTTTTACCAATGTTTTTGTGTGAAACAAAAATTATGACCAGTTAATATAATGACTTATGTCCTCTGACAAAGCATTGAAGTGTATAGAGTTCAGCACTATTTTTGTGTTTTGAAAATTTTCACATACCTGATATATGAGTGATATTTATTCAATTATATACCAAATGATGGTACAAAATAATGTGTGACTCTCAAATTATGCTAAAAGTAAACTTTCAAAAATAATTATTAAATTGAACATTGTTTATAGTCAAAAGTCAATAAATAAATAAATAATATCATAAAAACACCATAGGTTTGCATAGACACATACAGTGAATGCACAACCCTGTGTAACCTTTATTTGTGTAATTGGTGGTGCAGATAGTATTTACTTGTTTAAGTTTATTTCGCTGTTGCTTTGGTGAAAATTGGCTGTTTTTGTATTTAACTGGGTTGATACAACTTATTCTATACTTTGGTGCCAAATATACCCAACCTTTGCCTATAACCTTTAAACAAAAACAATAACAAATAAAACAAGGTATTTGGGAAAGAAACTGTTCTGACCGACAATGCTGGTCCCAAAACCTCCGATCCAATCTATACCATCCAAAACATGGTCATATAGACAACAACCAGCTGTCCACCTCTACGTATCGGGGGCCGATTTTACTAACATTTTAGCGCGTAAGCGATGGTTGCTAACCCCGTTTTGATCGCTAACTCCAAAAATGATCGCTTAAAGTAGCGATTATTTTCAACTTTTTAGCGATCTTTTTGGAGTTATTAAACATCAAAAATTTCATCTCCAAATTTTAAATAGTTTTTTGAGATACAGCAAAAAGTGTAAAGGTAATTGGTATACCTCTTTTCTATTTTTCATGTATTTTCATAACAGCCTCACCCCCAGTGTTGCATACTTTGTTTTGCCTCGAAAGAGTAAACGAAAAGCAAATTGAGGAAGGAACCTCACAAAATACTTTTCATACGTCAAGGTCAATCAGTTAAAAGTATTGTATACACTTCTTAAAATAGGAACCTACACCTTTAAGACTGATGAGAATACAGTACCAATCATCTGCTTCACTTCCGTTTTGAAATGAGATGAAATCGAGGATTGAGCTTCTGAAGGCTGAATCTGGATATTAACAAATCAGAGGAAAATTCACGATCTAATGTCTCATTTCTGATGATTGACACAACAGTAAATAATACACAAGCAAACGATTCAATTATAAAATATAAAATGGATACGGGTGTAAGGTCCGCGCTCTGACATGCTGGGGCATTCGGTGAGAGCACAGGCCCAAAAAATGAGGTGAGAGCTTGAATTTTGGCATTCAGTGAGAGAAAAATACAAAAATATGAGGTTTCTTGGTCACACACAATGAGAGGTCAGCATGATATTTGGCATTCGTTGAGTAAAATTTGGCATTCGATGAGTGAAATTTAGCATTCTGTGAGAGAAGAATATACAAAATTGTCGGGTCTTTGGGTGAGAGCACAAGCATGAGGTAAATAATCAAGGGTCTTTGGGTGACAGCGACCCTAAAAAGGTGGATCTTTTGACCCTTACACACGCTTCGCCTCTATAATGGGACTACACCCCCTGGATACGACCTTGTGGCATTCTTTCCATTTAAAGAATTCAGGACCCTAGAACTAAAAGGGAGTTAAGTCACAGAACCTTGAAAATTGAGTTGTGTCAATTTCCTGCTACAGAATTCTCATTTCTACATTCTGTAAAAGTTTTGTAGTAATTTGATGATCAGAACATGCGTAAAAGTCACTGCGAAATACAGCAATACCATTCAAGACCACGCAAATGATTTTATGTTTGTGCCGTTTTCTCAGTTTGTACTCAACGTGACTTAACCCCCTTCTAGTTCTAGGGTCCTCAATTATAGTTTTGTTGTATTATTTATTATTTCCTTAAATACCAGAGGATACCACTCCACCCAATATTTTGTCATGTCCATCTGACGCTAACTTTACAAGCGGTCGGCGTGTTACTTGGGCAGAACCAACAGCATATGACGAATCACGGAATGTTACAGTTTCTAGTCCTTATTCCCCGGGAGTTATCCTGATCAAGACTACAGCAATTTCCTATGTATTTATGGATTCATCAAAAAACGTTGCCCACTGTAATTTTACTCTCCATGTTTTAGGTAAGTAATGTAAACTGTTAAAGTTTAAACAAATTAAATATGGTACACATGGCGTAATTATATACTACTATGTTAATTTCATGTTGTGGCACTTTGTGTAAAAAGTCGACGATGCAGCCCAGCACTTTGCACTTATAAGTAGAACAGACAGTGGTAGTTTCCTTGGATGTGTATTAATAGCACTGTGATGATTGTTACAAAAGGATGTTTGATTTTTAAGCCCCAAGGAGGACGCCTCCCTGAGGTGCCATTTTGTTCAAATCCAAATTGGATATTATGTACCCGTCAGCTACAATTGATCAATCAGTCTCTAAAATGCGTAATATCATTAAAAATAAATAGAAAGGAACATTTAGGTCTTAAGAAATCAAGTGTTTTAAAATTAAATATACGTGTCCTAAAGTAATGTCAAATCCGAGATGGCGCCTGTGGTGAGATCCAAAGTGGTCATCATTTAAATACACAAATAGAATACATTACAAAACTATTCAAAATATTGGCAACTCACTCTCCCCTTCCTTAATTGCATTGTTAACATATTTCAAATCCAAAATAACATCCATAATAAGATCCAAAGTGGCCGCAAAAATACATGTTGGTTGCCCAAAACTGAGCTAGAGCAGATTTAAAACAGCATTAGCAACATTAAATATTCGAAAATGTCTATCTAAATTTTGACATGTAAGGTAAAAGTAATCCGCAGGATTTTATCGTTTAATATCAGAAAGTTTATATAAAATGTGGAACAACATTTTTATTTATAATTATCTCTCAATATAATATTTTAAAACTTTCTCCAGAAGTATCACCACAATTTGAAAACACACAAAATAAAGGTCCGTTGTGATTGTTTTATGAGATAATCACTTTAAGGGCCCTGTTAACCCTTCATTTTCAGAAATGGGTTATGAACTGTAACTCAGCGACGGATAATTAAATCCAAATCAAAGTATACATTTCTATAAGTGGATTTGCATACTGAACATGATGGTCAGCTTATTTTTGGACGAAAATGTGAAATTATTGCCCTAAGGTCCAAAAAAGGTCCAAAAAAATCATGTTTTTGGCCCAAAATTTTTCGGGAAAGCTATCTAAAATTTGCTTTGGTAAAATTTTAAACCATTTTACTTTTTAGAATCTAGAAAGCAATATCTAGGAACGCATTTCTAATTTTTTTGATTTTTATCTTATTTTTTTGAAATATTGCCCAAAATAGGTCAAAAATGTGGCATATTTTGCCAAAAATGGTGTCAGGAGTGGGATTTTTGACATTTTTTAGACCAACTTTTGGCGATATCTCAAAAACTAAGAAAAAAATCAAAAATTTGAGTAAAGCGATCCCGGATATTGCTTTCTAGATTTTAAAAATTAAATTGGTAAACATTTTTACCGAAGCAAAATTCAGTTAGCTTTCCCATAAAATTTTGGGCCCAAAGTATGATTTTTTGACCCTAGGTCCAAAATTACGCATTTTGGTCCAAAATGACCTGACCATCCTGTTCAGTATGCAAATTCGCTTCTAGAAATGTATACTTTTATTTGAATCTAATTATCCGTTGCTGAGTTACAGAGCAAAAAACATTGATGAAAAAAGCCTTAACAGGCCCCTTAAACGGTCAATTTCATGTAAAAAGTGAAGTCGCAATTTTGTTATAGGCAAAATGTCGTTATCATGGTTATTCAAAATATGTTTTGGAGAAATCTTCATATATGGGCTTTGTCAGCGTATAGAGTAGACATGATGATCAACAATGACGTAAAAACAAGACATTAGTGGGATTGAGTACGCTAAGAGTTTGTTTGGCTCTATACTAGCCAAACAAACTCTTAGCGTACTCAATCCCACTACTGTCTTGTTTTTACGTCATTGTTGATCATCATGTGTACGTTAGAAGTACGTTCAATACGTTAACAATACAGTTGTGTCATGTGTTATATGGTCAATTCGTTAATTCATCATGTTCATACGATGGTGTCCGTTTTGCAGTATGTAAAACATTTGTATATACGTTATTCGTACGTTTTGGCTATATACGGTGACTGATGTGTGACACAGTGTGACATAATCTCATAAATGCATGTAACATATCATTTCAAATTCATGTAAGTAGTGAACACTCATTTTCACCAGACTCATGTAACAGAAAAACATGAGAGATGGGTTTGGTTTGCTGAAATTGTCATGTGTGTCCACCTCCTCTTTAATCTTAAAAATATTTCGGATACTTTATTACATTCAAATACAGGGTTGCTCATATAGTTGGAATAAAAATATTTTTACCACTTTTTTATGTAAAGGTCAATTTATGATGAACATATCTGGCAACTTATGGTTTTTTTTGTCAGATTTGATAGGTAATCTTGGTGGGTGTGAAATGGAACTCCGAATGTGATCAATTTCTTCATGTGCTGGTAAAGGGACAACAACGAAAATGGGTCAAAAACGTTATTTTTAGGTAAAATTTGATTTGACCCCGCCTTTGACCCCATCACTTCTTTACTTAAGGTGAAAGGTCATATTGAATGTTTATCTGTAGTAGAGTGAGAATCAGGTGATTGAATGTCTTGGTCACGCTTGATTGTGCAAAGAGAATGCTTGGAAGCAAAGTACAAAATGATCCTCCAACGCCCCTCAATTTACAAAAATATGGTTGTCGTGAACGTCGAATGGTCCCTGACGGTATATGACATCTTCAAAACCTTTTAAGATGTCATATACCGCTGGGAACCATTCCACGTTCACCACTACCGTATTTTTGTAAATTGAGGGCCATTGGAGGATCATTTTGTACTTTGCTTCCAAACATTATCTTGGCGCAATCAAGTGTGACCAAGACATTCAATCACTTGATTCTCACTCTACTACAGATAAGCATTCAATATGACCACTTTACTTGAGTAAAGAAGTGACGGGGTCAAAGGCGGGGTTAAATCAAAGTATGGTTAAATCAAATTTGACCTAAAAATCACGTTTTTGACCCATTTTTGTTGCTGCCCCCTTCCCAGTACATGTGAAAATTGATCACATTCGGAGTTCCATTTAACACGTTTACCTATCAAATCTGACCAAAAGCAACATAAGTTTCCAGATATGTGCATCAAAAATTGACGTTTACATTAAAAAGTTCTAAAAATATTTTTATTCCAACTATATTAGCAACCGTGTAGTATAGCTAATTGACATTGCATATGTGTACCGCCGCGGCAAAAGGGTCCAGTTGTCGATTCCTACATGTTGCTCATTGTAGCATATCTGATGTATACAAATACCATATATTAGATATGCTACAAGGAGAAACATGTACGAGCCGACAACTGGACCCTTTTGCCGCGGCGGTACACATATTAGTAATAAAGTATGGGCTAGGTCATGCATACCACAAGTCTTAGTTATTACATTAATGCATTTTCTAATCAATATTGGCTTGATGTTGTAAACTATCAAATACTTGGTATCAAATAAAGTACAAATGTGGTGATATGATTTTTAATCACCAAGTCTCCGTTATAATTAAAAAATACATCGGAATTATATATCAGATTATAAGATAATAAAAAATAATTCCACCAAATGTTAGGTAGCTCATAACTATAGCCTAACCCTATTTCTATTATCTCTTCATCATTATTAGATGACTACAGTCCTCCGACAATTACAGCATGTCCAAATAACACAGATGCCGACGCTGAACTAGGTTCCGTTTCAGCACCTGTATATTGGCACCAGCCATCAGCGATAGATGACAATGGACGAGTTCTGTTGCTTCACTTTAGTCACGTGCCAGGAGAGTTGTTTCCTATTGGTGAGACAGGAGTGCAATATGTTTTTGCGGATGATTCTTATAATTTGGCGATTTGCAATTTTACTGTGACTGTCATGCGAGGTCAGTACTGAGGTAATTGAAAGGTAAAAGTCTTTTTTTTGTGTTCGGCAATGCCAGCGTACAGAATAAAAGAATATAGATTTTTTTCAATAGAATTAAGAGCACGATTTCCTTTGAAGAAGAGATTCGTATGAATAATGAACGAAACAACAATGGATAACAAACAATAGAAAAATAAACACGGAACTACAGACCTAGTAACAGAGATGATATCGAGTTCAAAACATGGCCCAATTAGCGTTACGTGTAACATAATATGTGGACAAAAATGAAGACACACGATGAAGAATACTGCGCACATTGTACCCGATTAAGTACTATATAACACACATCAAGGACGATGTCAGGATTTATCGAAAATTGAGCAGGATTATTCTTTGCATGTCCTCGTTAATTGAAGCCACTGATCAAGTGATTAGTGAACAAACGTTAACCAGCTACTTTTGAGAAATAGTTATCAAATGAACAGGGCCCTGACTGAACATCATCATGTTGGTCGTCGTTGTAACAGTCAAATTTTACTTTTCTGTTGTTTTGCAGTTGATACTACGCCACCTGTGATCAAGCTGTGTCCAGGCGACATATATGTAGACACCGAACCTGGTAAACGAAGCATGCCTATTTCATGGATGTCTCCTTCAGCATCTGATCTCTCAGGAAATGCCACACTTGTCTCTCAGAGTCACTATCCAGGGCAAAGGTTTCCCCCAGGGAGAACGTCAGTTGTCTACAGATACGTTGATGGAAGTGGCAATGAAGCGGTGTGTTCATTTTTTGTAATGGTGCAAGCAGGTAATACATCATAAATAAATATTTTTGTAATGGTGCAAGCAGGTAACACATCATAAATAAATATTGTTGTTATAAAAGGGCAAATTTTCAACATATTTACTTAGCAAATAACTAGCTAAAATAAAAAGAACGTTATATTAAAGATCCTTAGAATAAATAACATTTTACAAAATGATACCGTCAACTTTAAATCAATAAGATAAGGTAGGTTTATTTCGGTCAATTAAACCTTTTACTTGAAAACGAAACAGCCATATCGTCAAGGGCCACATATGGTTGTCAGTTATATGGAAAAAATAAAAGAATTATTATAAAATTATTTTTGGATGAGGATATGTGCTTCTGCAGTAAAGGGAAAATTGTTGAAAATATTGGACACTTTTAATAGTTGGTTTGACACTGTTTTCCAATGCTACCAATTATATTAACTATATAACTCTTGCTATATATTTAGGGCATTTGAAAATTTAAAATATGCTAAAGGTATCATTGCCTATAGAAATTCCTAACCAAAGGGTAAATTCTAATTATTTCATTAGGCAGGGCTAAAAATGCTGCGTACGTGGAATATATTTGACCGTATCTTTATGCATTTTTAATAATTTATACCTACTCGAAGTTGCTTACAGAAAGAAAATGAATTTTAAACTAATATTTTGTTTTTACGATGTTCTTCATTTTTTAATAGGTGCCAGTAACACCTCTCATCATTATGTGGATATGACAGACCCGGTCATCATCAACTGTCCGTTAGATATAAATCGATCAGCAGAGATGGGTACAACAGAAATATCGGTTTTCTGGTTAGAACCCAATGCGTTTGACGAGCAAGGAATTGTAGCTAACGTCCAATCAAACTATAAACCTGGAGATACATTCAATGTTGACACTTCAATGAATATTTCATATGTTTTTATGGATGATTCATTTAATACTGCTTTATGTTCATTTAGTGTTACTGTAATAAGTGGTAAGGTTACACTCTTCTTTTGCAGAATGTAAATTCAAAGTATGAACTCGGATTAGAAATGAAATCTAAAAGATTATTTTTCAATCTTTAAAGATCATTTCTATCAAGATCAGTCTTAACACTTCAGTGGTCGTGTGTAGGCAAAAATTTCCCGTAAAAAAAAAATAAATCAAAAACTGATATCCCAATGGAATTTTTCAATGAAAATTGAATCAAATTTGTAGAATATAAATACAATCATGAAATAAAATGTGAAAGAATTGTTCGGTTACGATTGTATTGGCAAAACAGTTTAAAGAGCGTCTTCGAAATTGCTTATATATGTTAAGTAGCACAACAGTGGAGGACCAATTTGAACATTTTTTAACTATAGCTTATTCTTCATAAAGCGTTCATATTTGGTCTCAAAAATGTTTAAAATTGTAATAACTTACTCACAAAAAACTTTAAAAATCATACATTTTAATAAGTAACTGAACCTTTTGTGAATCAAATCAAAAATACTCAACTGATATTTTTTGAAGATGTTCTTTTATGATTACAGATTTTAAAAAATGTTATAAAATGCTCTTGCTATATAAACCAACCATATATATAGGCTATACTGTATTTTATGTAATTTCAGTGGATACAACTAAACCGAAAATCGTATCATGTCCAAAAGACATTGATGCAACGATCGAATATGGTGATGACAATAGAAGTGTGTTCTGGGACAAACCCCTGGCAACAGATACATCTGGCAATGTTTCGTTAATATCGAAAAGCCATGTTTCAGGGGATAACTTTACATTTGGTAGGACAGATGTGACATACGTGTTCAGTGATGCTAGTGGAAATCTTGTTACATGTGAATTCAGTGTCACGATAGGTGCAGGTAAGTGGATTTTAGAGATTAAGACATTAAGTCATTAGATGTGAAAATTACTGCTTCTATTATATACAGACATCCACATTTATTACTTAATTTCACTATATTGGCAGTCGTCTATATCGAGGTTGTAGAAAACCTTATGATGTACTTGTTGTGTAGTGGTACTGGTTTGCCATCTCTCCTTGCACGTCCCAGATAGCAAGACATGGTTGGGCCAACATTGGCAATGGTCGTCACGATCGCGGTCGCAGAGCCGATGTTGGGTCAACGTTGGATAAACATCATGTAATTTGGTTGGCAGATGGGTGGTAAACCGACATTAGACCGACGTTCATGACGTAATAGAATGTGGGTGGAGCTAATAGACCGATTTTATTTGGCCAGATAAATTTCTAGTTTGGGTTAATTTCATCCAAATTAAGCTATTTTACGCTAGTTTCTACCTCAATTTATATTTTCTACAAATACATGAACTTGAGTTCAAGGTTTTGAAGTGAAATATGCAAACAAAATGAACCAAGACACCACAGAAATTATGTACATTTCAGTAGTGACCTCATGTAGTATTTGAACATATGGTATACTTGTGTTCTTGCAATGCCTGTGCTATTTTAAACAAGGCAGCAAAGCAAGACATACTTGGCGTGTCCTCCCATCATTGTGGAGGGTACCACTTCTTTACTGAGTGGGAGAAATCCACTTGGTAAAAATCACAGGCCAGATATCATTTGCCAATGTTGGCCCAACATAATCGGCTAACATTGGCCCAACTAAACTTTGCTATCTGTATGATTTTGTAACACATTAGCTTTTCATCGGCCCAACGTTCAGCCAACCGTCAGAATGCCAATATAGGAATGACGATGGCCCGATGGACAAAAGGACATGGGCCCTACATCATTTTGTGTACATTGGCCCAACGTAACTGTCGACATTGGCCCAAAGTTGGTCCAACTAAGCTTTGCTATCTGGGGTATTGCACCCAGTTCAGTTCCTGGTAATTGCACTTGACGGATACGAATCTCGCAATTTTTGCTTAGACGTTTATTTGACTTGGTGGAACAATAGGTCAGATACTCTGTCTCCGCTCCCTATCTGAAGTTTTTAGCACTACAATCGGGCTCGCCTCTTTGGTTCATTGACAAACCTTGCCTTCGGCTAGACTGTCAGTGGATTTATAGATCAGTGTTCTATATAGAGTCAGCGGATTTATTAAGTTTGAATATAATACACTGATCCCTATCATTTTCAGTTGACACACGAAAACCTACAATATCTGATTGTCCATCTGATATATCTGTGGATATTGAACCAACGACTCTTGAACCTCCTGTCTCATGGATCGAACCAACAGCTATTGATCAGTCAGGAAATGTTTCGTTACTTCTAAAGACCCATTCTCCTGGAAACTTCTTTGGTATTGGGGAAACAACAGTTACATACCTATTCGTCGACGGATCAAATAACATTGCATCTTGTGACTTTAAAGTTACTGCTCGAATTGGTGAGTAGAAAGAGTGCGTAGAAACGAATTTGAGAAAATTTATGAAAATATCCGGCTGTTTAGAAAATATCGTGTATTATTTATCTTTATAAGATTCAGGTTTTATTACCGTTCCATGATTTTCTACATAATGCATGTTTATACGTTTTACACAGATAACAGCAGGAACCAAACTCTAGATATATCTGGCTGCCCCTCTGATATTTCTACTAATATTGAAGCTGGTTTATTTGGCAAATCTGTATCTTGGATTGAGCCGTCTGTGACTCGTGACAATGTTACCCAACTGATCAAGACCCATGAACCAGGAGACACATTTGGGCTGGGAACAACTGCCGTTACTTACTTATTCGCAGATCAAATGCACAACTTGGCTGCTTGCACATTTCATATTTTTGTTGCAACTGGTGAGACTATTATTATTTTAATAGCTTTGACGACTTGATCGGTCGATATAATGTCTATTTTTATTTTCAAATTAAGATTATAAATATTTTTAAAACAAAAACAAGAATGATAAAAACAATTTGCCTTTAGATAAAGTAGCGAATAATTTGAGTCCAATCAACAATTATAGCCTGTATAACTTATATTTCAGTTGATACAACACCTCCAAATATTCAGTTCTGTCCATCAAATATACAATCAGTGGCAGAAATAGGAACTAAAGGATCCTTGATAACGTGGGTTCCTCCAATTGCAACTGATGTATACGGAACAGTGATATCAAAGTCATCGCATAAACCTGGACAGTTGTTTGTGTTTGGAATAACGGCGGTGTCTTATGCTTTTGAAGATGTTTTCGGAAATAGGGCAGAGTGCAACTTTACAGTAGATGTGATTTCAGGTAAGTTGATTTCAAATGAGCAAGGCAAAGGTCTTAACACTTTTAGTGACCAAGGGTCCTACAACAGATTTTCGCGCGTAGCGCAAAAACACGAAAAAAAAAAAAAATTACATCGCCACTCCATGTAATTGTCAAACTTAACGCAGCGGGTCCCTCAGTGGCAAAACAATTCAAGTCGATCCAGTCGTCTTTGTGCTAGTTAGCATAAAGTGATATTTCGAGGGCGCTGTTCAAATTTGTTTTGCCCATAAAATCGAAACCAAATAATTGTTTTCTAATTTTATTTCACCAATGTAATTGTACTTGCAATGTGCAAATTTGAGCAAAATTTCATGCGAAAATTCCTTTGAAATTGTGAACACGGTTCTTGAAATTTTGGCGGGAATTTTTTTGATGCGGCACCGCCATTTTGAAACGGTTTATTCGATTTTCAATTTTTTTCTGTATTTTGGTCCTTTTTACATGTTTTATCATTGACCAGACTTTGAACGTAAGATTCATACTGAAAGGGTATTTTTAAGGACCCTTTGGGCACCAACGGGTGAGGAAATGCCTTGGTCATTTCTATTGATTGAATAAATATACATAAAAATCAGCGTTTCGCAGTCATTTCTTAAAAAAAAAGGAAAGGAAAAGAATCAGGCACAGGTCTGAAAAAAGACACCCCTTGAACTCCCTGTTTAGGCCCGTAGAACTTTTTTAACAATAGAGTCTTACTCTACCATGTCGCTTTCTGTCTTTTTAATTTACAGTCGACACAACACCACCTAAAGTTGACATCTGTCCCGTCGACATAACTAACACAGTGAGATTGGGAAACAGTAGCATGGTGATGAAATGGATAGAACCTGAAGTTTTTGATGCATCTAACAACGTCACATTACTTAAACAAAGTCATTCTTCTGGTGATGTATTTCCTGTGGGTAAAACAGACGTGACGTACATGTTTGCCGACGGTGCAGGGAATACTGCATGGTGCAATTTTACCATACTTTTGTCACAAGGTATTGTTTCAGTGTATACCATCAATTGCAAGAACAAAATTATCGCATTGATTAGAGGCTGATTGGTTTTGTAGTTTAGAAAAATTGGAATAGCAGTAAACAATAAAAATATACAATATCAATGTAGCACTATCAATCTAGAAAAATATGCCAAATTGAGCGTTCAATTTGTATTCAATTACATAAGTTGCTTGTTGCTAATACTTCTTTTAGAGGCAGACGTCAAACCACCGACTGTTTTTGACTGTCCATCCTCTGAAGAAATGATTACTGTTATCAGTAACTCAACGGCTACCGTGTCCTGGACAGAACCTAATTCCCAAGACGAATCTGGTGATGTTAATTTAGTTCTGAAGACGCATACGCCCGGAGATTCCTTTGACATTGGATCCACAACTGTGATGTACATGTTTGCTGACTCTTCAAATAATTTTGCTTCGTGTACTTTTACAATTAAATTACAACGTGGTGAGTATCTTTTATACTTAAGGCGAAATGGTTCTGACGATTCCCTTGTTACGGCGTAATAATAATGGCCAGCGCTTTGTATCAACTGGAAAAGGCGCAATATAAATGCCGATATTATTATATTATTATTATTATTATTACTTGCATCTGAAGACATTTAGAGTAAAAATTAAGTAAAATACCGTAGTCAACCTGTGTTGGTCAGAGTGTCAAACTCGCTTTTGAAAAGATTTGGCCAGCTTTCACAATTTGTTTTATTTGTTGTGAGGGCATTAAAGAATGGTGATATCCATTTGACAGCTGGGTCAGGAGAAACAGATGAGGCTAAGTATCTTCCTAACGGAATTCGAACCCGTGACACCAAATGACCAGTTATTTAGAGTCGAGGCTGTAAGCTGCGCGTGTCTCGCAACTTTAGCGGGATTTGATTCTTTTTCAGTTATTGTGTATCCAGAACAGAAGAGTTAGACATTAAAATCACTGTCTTGGTTACGTGTTATTCTTGTTGAAATGTGTGTGTCTTATAAAAAATCTGTTGAAATTTATAAATAAATTATATTAATCACACTTTCAGCCACCAGCCAGCCATCAATATATAGGCCTAACTGTCCATCAGACATACACACATCAATTGAAATTGGCGACTTGTCAATTCCTGTATACTGGATTGAACCTTACGCGTTGAATGGATCCGGTCACCTGTCCGTTACCCATAGGTCACATAAATCAGGGCCCTCAGCAACCCCCTACCCGACGGAGGTTGCCTACATAAGCATTTTGACAAAGGAGATTGTCGACATGCGTCTAGTCAGCTTCTTTCGCGTTTTTGTAAAATGGGGGGAATTTAAGGGGATGTAAACACCCTTTCTCCTAGTAAACAGGGGTTATTATTGAAATTGTTTTATGTTCTCATCAACAGTTGATACTGCACCACCAGAACTGACCTTCTGTCCATCAGATATTAGCTCGACTCTTGAGGTTGGTACTCAAGCGGCTGCTGTGTCTTGGAACGAACCAACGGCTAGCGATAAATCTGGAATTGTGAAGATGCTCCACTCTTCTCATTCATCTGGTGACATGTTTAATGTTGGTTCAACTGATGTATCGTATACATTTGCAGACGAAGTTGATAACAGAATTGTGTGTGACTTCACAGTTAATGTTGTAGAAGGTAATGGGGAGAGTTATATGACAACCAAAAAGCCTTTCAAGATATTCTTATATTGAAGACTCACTTTAATGTTTCAATCCACCTTCAATTAAGAATTGTTCTCTAGGTGAATTTAATAATACTTGTTAAAGGTGCATATTTTCAAAATAATATTAAGATATTTTCAAAATAAGAAGATTTAAGATTCCAATTTGAGCCCCGAAGTTTTTTGATCTTTTGACCCCAATGGCATTTCATGTATGAAGGCTGCTCATCACACTGAATGCCATATTGCATACTACCATACGAAAAAAGATACGACTATTTTGGAAGTATTTAATTTGAGCCAGGGCGATCTAATATTTGTAGGTTTGTGGTATGATCTCTCAACTAAGCAAAAAATGAATCACAAAACACCCTTTATTTCATGTAGTTGACACAACTCCACCTTCTATCATATCATGCTCGGATGATATACTGACACATGTGGATCCAGGGGCTCTTGGAACTACTGTGAGTTGGCAAGAACCAAAAACGGAAGATGCATCTGGTTCTACCATGCTTCTTGTACAGACACACACACCAGGGACCTTCTTTGCTGTTGGGACTACAATCGTGTCATATATTTATCGGGATAACGCGAATAATATGAACAGGTGCTCGTTTACAGTAACCGTTTTGGCAGGTAGGTAGTGATATAGATCTTTCATTATAATTAAGTGTGAATTGATAAAGATTTTTCTTGCACCAATTATTGCACAAAATTGCAAACGCTATTAATGCTAACAGGCTTCTTCTCATTGTTGTGCTCTTATTTGTATGTTACTGAACAAACGTGTACTGGTTGAAATTGCGCAATGCATTAACACCATTGAAAGTGCTACAGTGACGATTATTTTAAGTTTCGTTTCAAAAGAAATGACAATGTACTTCAGGTTTCATTTAAACCTGTGTAGTAACGTAAGGTTTGGTGTCCAAAGACATTTGCTTGCTCGAGAGGCATTCGGTGACAATATCCTCTCAGACTTATTCGCCCAAATTAAGAGTGAATGGCACTTACAATGATTGGATATTAGTCAACTAGTAAATCGATACAAGCATTAACTAACGATAACATCGATTAATCAAATTTTCAAGCATTGTAAGCAATAGTTTCCCTCTTGTGAGAGAATAAATCGGAGTAGATATCGCGAATGAATGTCTCTCAGGCGAGGGAATATGTTTGGACGCCAAGCCCAAGGCAACAAAAAGGTTTTTTTTTATTGTTTGCACGATGTCATTTCATTGACTGTCGCATACCTATACTATGTATAATTATTCTGTATCACGTGTTCTGAATGCAATGAATCAAGTAAGGCACGACTGTGAAACGTTTCCGATAGAGCTATCGGATTCCGATAGACGCATTGCATTGTTTTTCTCATATTCATTTTAATCAATTTTTGTTTGATAAATATCATTATTTTACTGTGTAGGACTGATTGAAGAATAAAAATGGATCAAACTATTTTCATATTTTCTGGTACTGATGTATTTTCTATCGTAAACACTTGTCGGAATCCGATAACTCTGTCGTATTTATAACACAGTTGCGCCTAAATAAACTTTTGTTTCTGAAGCATAGGTAATACTAATGGACAAATCGACAATGCATTTTGAAAGTATAATGCATGATACACTAAGACGCTTTTGTATCGTTAACAATTCCTTTCAGTAAATAAAACATCTCCTGGTGTATACAACTGCCCGTCCAATATAATCACAACTGCTGAACCAGGCCATACGGAAGCTGCTGTAATTTGGGAAGAACCATTTGCTGTGAATCTGTCACCCTCAGCGAAAGTTTCAAGTAGCCATCTTTCAAATGAAACGTT
>JXSR01S048879.1:103200-113481 GCA_000969725.1 Ophiothrix spiculata
AAATCACAAGACAAACCTTCTGATTAAGTTTGGTGGAAATCACACGAAGCTTGCCACCGCCCAAAGTCGTTGCCACAAAAACGTGACCCCAGTGACCCCTAAGGTCCATTTTGAGCCCAAGCCATACTAGTCACTTCATAGCCATTCACTACAGTTACCATCTCACCAAATTTGGATGAAATCACATGAAGCATGCTTAGCTTATGCACAATTTTGTGATGTTCATTAAGATTTAAGTTACGTGGTAACCACGTAACTTAAAGAAATGGGAAGAAACCAATAAGTTACGTGGTAACCACGTAACTTAAATAATTAATTCAAATTAATTCCAAAGCTTACTTGTTTCTAAGGTCACGGTAAATGAACAGTTCACTCTGTTATTAGAGGAATCAACAAAAATATACTTGACTTCTGTTATCCCAAGTGGGAAAATAGACCAAGGCTCGTGTGATCGAATAACAGTTAGATTAGATAAATCAGTTGCGATGGGTTCAGTCCATGAAACTGCTGTTCCATTTGTACCCAATTCTGTCGTATTGTATGTATCACTGGTACAGTTTTCAATTACTGGTAGCGTAGTGTCAACTGCAAGCAAGCAAACAATGATATATTTGGACCTATAATATATCTTTGAATCTTATGTTTTTTACTATTTTTGGAATTATTAGGATATAAATCTTCACCAATATTAAAGTAAAGATATGTCACGTAAAAGTGAACGTCTGTAATACAATATTTTTTCTCTCTAGTGTTTACAGTGCTTGTTTTTTTCAGTACATTTAGTGTTAAGGAATGGTTGATGTAGGCGCTTTTCCTTTATTGCAGACAAAATACCATTAAACTATATTCATCTAATATAAACTTAAGTTCAATTTTAAGGAAATTTCTAGTGAAAATAAACATTGCTAACATAAAAATGTTACGTTAGCTTTTACTAATAACAGTGACTGTCATTTTCGGACACAACCCAAATTGCAGATTCCAAATACTAAAACTTGGTTCATCGACAGTAATAATTTTTTACTTTTGGTGTAGGAAATTAAAATCTTTTGTTTCGAATTTGCAAGATCATAAACAATGTTTACCTAAACCGCTGCAGGAAGATATACTTGTGAACTCATTCTCCATGAGTCAAAATTTGGATCTTCATAATTTGGTGAAGCTGAGAGTGTACAAATCAGTTAACTAATTTAACTAAATCTTATATCCATACCTGTTTTTACTATGACAGAAAAGCTGCATGCAGATATGCGACCATGTCTGTCAGTATAAATGTATGCTACGTGTGTTTCTCCAATGCTAAAGAAGTCTCCAGGTGTAAGAGATCGTACGGTGGTGAAAGGTGAGTCATCGGTGGCACTAGGCTCTGTCCAAGTTACGGTAGTTCCGGTCGTTCCAAGCTCTGTATATTCTGTCACATCAGTTGGGCAACCAGACACCTCCGGTGGAGACGTATCTTCAATTAGCAGAAAGAAACGCAAATTATTGCACTCATATTTCTGTGCAATTTGAAGATATACCAAGCAAAGGGTACCTATTATATACTGTGTACCCTCATCTACAAATGTCTTAGCAATGGCTTATCTCATATATAACTTCTATGATCTTTTTATTCGAATGTAAGGAAAATAAACGAAAAGTAAACATACCACGTGTACTACTACAGATCAAATACACATCCTCATTATGGTTGTAGGTGTTACAGGAATATACACTCCCCCAGCTGCGATGGCTACAATCTCCAAGCCTTAATTCATCTCCTGAGCAGTTTAGTTCATCTAGCCATATCTTGTAATTCTGCATGGCTGTACGGTAATTTATATAGGAGGCAAAGTAGAGTTGCACACACACAAAAAATATCACTAACTGAAGTAATTCATACAAACTCAAATCATCATTCGACAAAAAATGGGTACTGCAACATATTTAACAAGAACTATGTATCTGCGCTTCTATTGCCACATAAACAGATGCCAAACTCAAGATTTCTAAAGATTGTGCTTGATGCCCAAGCATATCATGAAGAACACGGGTGACCAGCAAAAAACGTGAAGATTATGATTATAAATCTAGTATGGATAACCTGGAAAAAATCGAGTACAATTCTAGTACAACATTCCTGAGATGCACATTTGGAACACAATTATAGTACAGTTTCAGTACAAATATAGTACAAATTTGTAATGTACTCAAATTGTACTTAAATGATGTTCCAAATGTGCACCTTAGGAATGTTGTACTATTTTTGTACTCAATTTTTACTAGGGTAGGATACGCCCTTGCCAGTGATTAGTTGAAGCGAAATGATTGTGACGCATGACGGCAACATTATGATAATATAAAGCAGCACACTGAGAATTGTCACAAATTCAGTAAGGGCGAAATCATACTCGGCCTCAAAACATAATTTTTCCTACCAAACATTTGGTCGTGACGTCACCAAATAGTTGCCATCGAACTTAAAGTATGAACGGGTAGCAAACATTTGGTCCAATGTATATAGCCGAAAACATACTCGGCCTCCAAACAAAATTTTCGCTACCAAACATTTGGTCGTGACGTCAAAATGACGAGTGACCCCAAACAAAATAACGTCAACACCGAGTTGAGACCAAATAAAATTTCGCGCTAGATTGCACATGCTATTGAATTGCCATATACATCGGACCAAATGTTTGCTACCCGTTCATACTTTAAGTTCGATGGCAAATATTTAGTGACGTCACGACCAAATGTTTGGTAGGAAAAATTTTGTTTGGAGGCCGAGTATGATTTCGCCTTAGGCCAAATAAAAAAACAAGTTTGTTTCTGGTAACATGCTTGAAAAGTACAATGCGGTACGCACTTTTTAATTTTTAATTTTTTACTTTTCAAAAATGCAATGCGATATGCTATTTTTCTTTTTTTCGTTTTTTTAAACCAAAAATGCAGAAAGAAAAACACATTAAAACAATGCTCTTGGTTTCTTATATTATTTATTAATATCATTATTAACCATAAAAGTTTTGTTCATAACTTTAGCCGCCCTTGGTTTCTCTTTCATGTTCAGTAATACAACATGCGACTTGTTTTGTTGCATCTTTGTTTGTTTTTACGCAAGTCTTCAGTAAGCTATTTCACAGAATTGTTTTATTAATCAACAATAAGATTTTTTTTGATACAAAATACGAAAAAAAAATTAAATGCGGGAAATATGTAACTTATGAAACGCGCGCGGGTTACCAGAAACAAACTTGTTTCTTTTTTTTGGCCTTAAGGCAATTCAATAGCATGTGCAATCTAGCGCGAAATTTTCTTTGGTCTCAACTCGGTGTTGAAGTTATTTTGTTTGGAGTCACTCGTCATTTTGTCGTCACGACCAAATGTTTGGTAGCGAAAATTGTGTTTGGAGGCCGAGTATGATTTCGCCTTTACGCTATATAAAAGCTGCATACATTATCATTAAGGTCAGAGAAGTATAATACTCATAAAAGTTGATGTACGATAGCGACCTATTTCGACGTATTTCCATTTCTATAATTAAATCCATTACAACTTTAAAAAATACGAGATTTTACAAAAACTGTGCGGAAAGTTGTTCATTAAAGTAGGTACGGTTTTTCATAGACTCCTAGAATAGATAACTAAAGTACATGTCTAAAACATGCAAGAGTCAGAATGCTAATATCTTGATTTTGATTTTTCTAATATTACGATAGGAACGCGGCGTACATCATTTTAACATACCTCTTTCGCTGGTAGATGCAGTTCGTTCAGATGAATAGCCAGAATATCCAAGCTGCCAACAAGCCACATTAGCCTCGTCTGCGCTAAAATAATCGTCACAAATAGTTCCCCAACGCTGTCCATAGTAAACCTCCAGACGACCTTCCCAATCATAGTTGCCGCCAACTAAGCGAAGGTCTCCATTAGTTGCTATAGTCATAAGAAAGAAATAACCATATACAGGATGGATCACAAAACTTAGAACCCAAGTTCAAGGTCACATTTTAGACGGTAATTATACCTGAATCAACAGGAATCATTGTTAATACCTTTTAAACAATCCCTGAAAGTTTAATGCAATTTGCATCATTAGGTCTTAAGATACAGCTCTTTATGTATACCGTCCTTCAAAATTGGCTTGTCCACGAAAGCTAGGTCGTTAGGTGCTGTAAAGTGACGAGATTACATTGAAAGATCAGCTAGGAAAATGCCTTGAAAACGCCTTCAATTCAAACAGGGAACGCCCGTAACACAACATGCAGTGCAGTACGTGCAGGTAAGAGTACTTACATTGATTGCACATCAATGTTGTGTAATCCATTGCTGGGTTTAAGTCAGAAGGGAAGAGAAGCAATCGTGGACAAGCCACTTTGAAGCAATAGTTTAATAATGGGCTGTATCTTAAAAACCAATGATCAAAACTTGACCAAAAATGCAGGAATGGTTTAAAACCTATCCCACATGATGCCTTTGCCAACGGAAGGTGGTAGAGGTACAATTGCAAAGTAAAAATGACTTTGAACTTGGGTTTGAGTTTTTTGAACCACCCTGTATACTAATCAATCTATGCATGGGAGTACGTGGACAAAATTGCAACACAAGATTTTTTGGTTGAAATCAACTGTAAATGACCTCCTGAACAACATATTCAAAATGTAGGAAAATGTAAGCTTGTCAAAATTGATTAATTTGCATAAAACAAAATGGCTGCGAAAACAAGAGGTGAAATTTCAAAATTGGTCTTGTTCAAAACCACATCAACATCTTCCTCTCATCACAAGGAAGCAGAAAACGTATACTTTTACCCATGTCTGAAATATGGTTCTGGTATTATAGCCAAAAATGTGAAAGGTCAATTTTGAAATTTTGGACTCCTATAAGGCCAGTTCCGTGACCTCTGATATGTCGTGGGTTCGAATCCCAGCACTGGCGCTTGAGCTACAAAATGCCCCTATAGCAATTATTGTCACGTCTACATGATTAGCCAACATATGACTGATTAGTCTAGTTTAAAATAGAGTGGTGTACGTGCCAGCTTGGCGTTAATGCAGCTTAATTGTCTGCCCTGCCGAGTATCCAATGGATCGATTTAAACAGACAGACCTTTCACATTTTTGGCTATAACTCAAGAACTATATTTCAGACATAGGTAAAGGTATACTTTTTCTTTGCACTCTGAAGCAAAGAGCTAGTTTGCGAATGTTAGTTGCTTTGACGTTTTCAATTGTTCCCGAGCACTGGGCTTTGCATGTGCTTAAGGGGCCTGTCAACCCTTCATTTTCAAAAATGTGTTATGGACTGTAACTCAGCGACGGATAATTAAATCCAAATCAAAGTATACATTTCTAGAAGTAGATTTGCACACTGAGCATGATGGTCAGCTTATTTTTGGACCAAAATGTGAAATTATTGCCCTAAGGTCCAAAAAACCTCAAAAAATCATGTTTTTGGCCCAAAATTTTACGGGAAAGCTATCTAAATTTTGCTTTGGTAAAATTTTGAACCATTTTACTTTTTAGAATCTAGAAAGCAATATCTAGGAACGCATTTCTCAAATTTTTGATTTTTATCTTATTTTTTGAAATATTGCCAAAAATAGGTCAAAATGGGCCAAAAATGGTGTCAGGAGTGGGATTTTTGACATTTTTTGGACCAATTTTTGGTGATATCTCAAAAACTAAGAAAAAAAAATCAGAGAAAAGCGATCCCAGATATTGCTTTCTAGATTCTAAAAATTAAATTGGTAACAATTTTTACCGAAACAAAATTTAGTTAGCTTTTCCGTAAAATTTTGAGCCCAAAACATGGTTTTTGGACCCTAGGTCCAAAATTACGCATTTTGGTCCAAAAATGACCTGACCATCATGTTCAGTATGCAAATTCGCTTCTAGAAATGTATATTATTTATTTAAATCTAATTATCCGTTGCTGAGTTACAGAGCAAAAAACATTTATGAAAAAAGCCTTAACAGGACCCTTAAAGTGTCAGGCGCGCAATGACTCCAGTGCGCCGACTTATGTGTTCTGCGTTAACGCATTTCCGTGAACGCTGTGCCGGGCGTGACGCGCTAATAAAATGAATATCAACTGTGGATTCATCACGAATCAACAACGGTACGCTCCTTCATAAGGAGATAAAGTGAGTTGTCGAAGGTCCTATTATCATGAATATTGTGTCCTCGTTTGCTTGATTACTTACAGTATTGTCCCAGTTTTCGATTAAAACAATGATCGGATTTTACAATCATGCTATAAATCTTTGATAAAATGAGTCAAGTATCTGCATATAGAGTCATAATAAATACGCCTTATGAAAAATTATTTTTAGTGAATGTATAATTCCATGCAGAAACTTAATGCACCAACCGCAGAACATCATTACATTTCAAGGTATAATCCCTGACAAAAATAGAGCGGGAAAAATGAAAAATCTGGAAGGACAAGACAGGAAACATAAACATAGGGGAAAGCAGAAAATCGTGTCAAGAGACACGTCAGTTTTTAAAATCGACTTGAATTTATTTTGGGTGAACGAAAATGGATTTGTTGCTGGGAAAAATTGGGAAGAAATGTGGACACGCCGGGGGAAAATCGGGAAAAATTCGGGACGAAATGTCTTTGCCCCACCCCCCACCCCCTGACCAAAAGGTCTGGCTACGCCACTGATCATTCGCATGTCACGTGGTGTCCAGAAGGTTTGCTATCAATGTTCCTCGATAAATTCTGCTGATATTTTATACCCAAGTATCCGAGTCAAGTAAGACTTTCAGTTTACTTACGCCTTGTTCTCTGACATGTTAAACAAACATCTTCAGTATGACTGGAACTACAGCCGTGATTTCCCCATCCACGATGATTACAATTGTGAATTTTGTAATCATCACCACTGCAAGCAAGCTCGTCTAACCATATAGTAGTTCCAGAGCTTGCTAAGAAAACAAAAACGGGAAGGTAATATATTTACAAACAAAATTTTACTCGATGATGATAATATAATTTACGAACAAGAATTTTACTCGATGATGATGATGACGACGACGACGGCGACGACGACGACGACGACGACAAAGATGATGATGATGATTGTTATTAATATTAATTTATAACATACCTTTCTCAGAGTTTGAACAAGTTCTATGAGATGAATGGCCAGAATATCCAAGATCCCAGCAGGCTACTTCAGCGTCAAAATCGTCAAAATTATCGTCACATACAGTTCCCCATCTGTAACTATAGTAAATTTCCAATCGGCCTTCCAAAGGATTATCGCCACCCACAAGACGAAGCTGGTAGGAACTTTGAGCTGAAGGAGATATGAGACGCAGATACAATGACTAAAATAATACAGACCGATACGTATTTGTATGACAATTTGACTTTTCATTGACCTTTTTGTAATTTCTTCTTGACCTTTTTGTAACTTCTTCTTCCACACAATTTCGACGAACTTATCGAAATTGTCGAAAAATTCCGTCAAAATGAGTGACATTTGGTAACAATAAACGGTGTCTTTTTGGTTGCACATAGCGCGTAACTCAAAGTTGAGTGAAACCCCAGGGGATTTAATGTACGTGCCGGAAGTACCTTGCCCTAAATCTAACTTGAGGAACCAGGTAGCAAAATCTAAGCACAAAATTGCTTGAAAAGTGTTTTGAAATTCCTATATTTTCTAAGTACCGAGGGACCACATGACGCCTCGTTGACACCCCTTTTATATAAAGAAAATACAGGGGATTTAAATTGCTGTATGCCGCCCAGATTCGTGATTCCAACGCAAAATTAAGGATCAATATGAGAGGTGAGTGAGTTTAGTCAATGAAGCACGCGGTCTTTCAAAAGCATGCATCATTGGTGCCTATAAGCATCATCCATCCAGATATTATTGTGTTCTATAATCTTTCATTAATTCATTTTTATTAATAATAAGAACAAAAAACCCCCCCGACATTCAATTGGTAGGTATTGCTAGCATTAAAGACATGGCGCAAGTACCAGACCACATTAGAGGACAAATAACGGTGCACCATTTGTTCTTAAGGCTAGTTATGCCTACCAATTGAATCTGAAGTTTAGATCGTTTTTCATCATTAACAATAAGATGAAAAAATTAATATCTTGATGGATGATGCTTGGAACCCCATGACGGATGCTTTCAAAAAACAACGCTTCTGTGACCAACTCGCTCTCCTCATATTGATCCTATAGTCTTTTAAAAAACAACTGTTTCGCAGTCAATTGTCAAAAATAGGGTGTCAAATGAAAGCTGAAACTTCAGCGCTTGTGCACACAATCTTCAAATTACGTTTGCTTATTTTGTATTGGCGCAGGTGCCATTTGTTCGAGTTGAGTCGATACTTTTTTTGAGAGTCTTTTAAATTCCACACCAAGCATCACTGGGTCTCCTTACTACTAAGGACACCCCATACAAATAAGCCCACGTACGTATAAAATCATCAGACTCTAGCAACCAGGGGCCGTATTCATAAAGCACATTTAAGTGCAACTGTTTTAAGAGTTTCCCTTAAATCTGCTGAATTTTAAGACAAACTCTTAGAGTTACACTTAAATGAACAAATATTTAAGGGAATCCCTTAACTCTTATGATTTTAGGGGCAACTCTTAAGGGGACCTTGGAGCACCCTTAAGAGCTGCCCTTAAGTCACATGGGTATTCTATAGCACATATTTCACAAGATATTTTTTTCATACAATAAAACACATTCAGTGTGACTAAAGAGAGTCAGTTTAATTCTGTAAAATATTTTTTACAAATTATAGTTAGGATTTTTGCACTTAAAATTACAGTGAGAAAGATCGCAAATGACGTACTGCAATAAAGCAGAAATTGAGCTTTAAAGTTAAGGGAATCACTTAAGTGTAAGTGTAACACTTAAGTTTAAGTGATACACTTACACTTAAGTGTAAAAGTTGCACATAAATGTAAGGGTGTAAGGGAGTTTTATGAATACTGCCCCTGGGCTCAAATTCATGAAACCCTGCTAACTCAAGTTGGCTGCTAACTCTTTGTCTACACAAAGAGTAAGCAGCCAACTAGAGTTAGCGGTGTTTCATGAATATGGGCCATGTCATTCTGACTGACCAACTTTGGCTGGTTTGGTGCTAATGAATAACTGGGCTCTGTGCAAGAGTTAATCTGAGATGGCATTGTAGAAAAATGTTTTTGAGGCTATTCCTGTAACATGTGTGACTACAAAATAACAATTACTAGAACGAGTTCTAAATGAATGTGCACTTGAAGCCTTTGCGATTTTTGTGCTAGATAAGGAGCAGGAGTTGAATATGTTAAAACATGATTTAATCTAAACTGCATCACACGGTCACAAATGTTCAGAAGATTGATTGAATTTACAATACTTTGATCGATATGACTCCTATTTTCCATGCCAAGAACAAATCTGACAATTTTATTCTGGGTGATCTATAATTTGTGTCTTATAGCTGCGGTGGTAAGGCAAGAATAGCTAAGAAAACCAAGCAGCTGCTGAACCACAGGGTTTGGTCAAAAATAACGCCGAGATATTTAATACTCTCCTGGGGTTAGATAATTTGCCCATCATACTTAATATTGAAATCAGAGACTCGTTTCACTTTTATATGCGAGCCGAAGAGAGTGCGTTCTGTCTTACCAACATGGAATGAAAGCTGGTTATCAATAAGCCATTTATTACATGAATCTAAGTCAGCACTTTATGGGAAATAACACAGGGATCTTTGTCAGATACTACAATAACACGGTCGTCAGGATATATAAGGAGTTTTTAAGGAGTTCAATTGAACTAACCATATCTTTTCTGTAAAAGAACGCCGAGGAGGTTTCCTTGTGGAACCCTGTAGTAGGCAGTTCAGTGATGCCACAAATTCTGTTGAACGATTTCGCCGCACACGGCGGCTCACACACAAACCGTAACAAAAAAAAATAATTTAGAATTGCTCTTATTTTCGTTCTGAGTATTGCACATACTTCATCTTTGAATATGTTATTATATAGTATCTTTATCAACTAATGTGTAAGTTTCAGTTTCTAAATCCGCTCGGTTTTGGAGAAAACATAAAATATATTGCACTCCGTCAAATTCCCATTGATGAATTTCGCTGCACACACACAGAACATTAAAATGGTTGTCAGCCAAGGGTTTTAAACAGACATCATGATGATATAATTTGATTGTGATAGTCAGAATACAGAACTTACAAACACCTGAAACATAAAAATTCTTTGTTAGTTTTTGAGTATACATACATGTAGGCATACCTTACCTTGCTATCCTATTGTTGT
>JXSR01S048890.1:0-10033 GCA_000969725.1 Ophiothrix spiculata
TGTCGTTGGGTCTGCATCTCTTTGGGTAGATGTGGTGATATACCATATTTCTGAGAAGAGTCTTTCAAACGAAAGGCGTTTCGAAGAATGCAATCACGATCCTTCATCAGGACAAACTTGACAATGATGGGGTCTGGCCAAGAGCTATCTCCATGCTGCTTTGGGAGTCTGTGACAGTTGGCAATGAGTATTGTATTAGCGTTATCAAGTTTAAGTTCATCTTTAAGGAATTTACGAATAACTACTTCACATTCCTCACCTCTCAGCTGCTTGATACCATAGAACAACAGATTGTTCTTTTTGCTATATAGATCAGCTTCCAGTCTCTGCTTCTTCACGTTATCTATTTCACTCTTCAATTTCGCTTGAAGTGCAGGGATTGTTTCAGTTTTAATGACAGAGACGTCAGAATCTACAGAGTCAAGGCTAAGTTTTAAATCTGTAACATCAGATTTAATTTCAGATATTTCTTCAGTTATGCTTTGCATTTTTTTGGATATATCAGCAAAGTGTTTGTTGTTTTCTTGCCTCATTGTTTCCAACAAAGCGTAGATACTTGGCGCTTCGAGATCCATACTGAAGATGTACGGTTGATAAATTGCCAAAGAGCACTTGTCAATGTCGCGTGTGATAGAGTCTCTTACACGATCAATAGATAAGATTAGTCGATAAAAATTAATTGCCGAAGAGCATAACGTGTGTAGGCTGGTTGTATAGCAATGCAATTGAATACAACGGAAAGACAGCGATTAAGTTCGAAACTAAATCAGTCAAAAACGGGGAGATGGGTGTTCAATATAACATACCAGTACATCGGAGATGGTCAGCAAACGTCAAATAATTGAATGATAGATATCATAGATACATTAATAGTCCATAATGGTGGTTATTTTGAGGCCACACGACGACACGATATCTTTAGACGCCGATGCTGTCCGCCATCTTGGTGCAAAAGATGGTGTAGCATTAATTTGGCTTAAGATATGCAAATGAAACTTCACAATTGCTTTATTTGGGTGATGACCCTTTATTTAAATTACTTGTCATCGGAATACATACCTTTAAATGTGTTTAGTCTTATTTGATCAACTACTTTGATGATGAGAATTGAATTAAACTTCAACACTACACGAACTTATCGCTCAACTGGATCAGTTTTCTTGAACGTTAACTTTGATGATATATTGCTCTTTTGCCCGCACTATCAAACATTCTAACAGAGAAATGAAGGGAAACAGTAATCATTTGAATACATGCATAATTATTTAATATTTGATTAGAAAATATTTTGTTTTTTGAAAAAAACATATGCTCAATGCAAGATTCGAACCGTGGACCTTGGTATTACCAGCGCTATGCTTAACCGAATAAGTCAACAAGTCAGACGGAGAACGCGATTGATTTAAAATCAATGGGCTTCGCTCCACTGTCATAAGCAATGTCAAGGTCATTTATAATGTGTGGTGACCAGTGTAACATTTTCCAATTATAATTTCTCATATGTTTAAATATATTCCTTCTGCAAAAGAATTTTATCTTTCGGTATTTTGCTTCTTTGAACAAAATAAACTTCAATTATTTACTAAATGCGAATATCACTTAATAAAAAAAAAAGTATTTTCCGGACTTTTGTGATTTACAGATAAGCGGTAAAAGTACATTACGTGAAATATTTGTAGATAGCGGAAAGATACTAAATCCTATTTTTTAAATTAAAAATCTCCATTTTCCATATTAATGATAAAATGGCATAAAAAATGCTAATATTACTGAAAAAAGTAAAATGTCTGTTCTTTTTTTAAATCATTCACTTAACTGATTTTTTTGCGCAAGATATTTTTAGTTGGGAGAGTCAAAACACTTAGAAGGTTTAAAGTACTCTTAACCATTTTCCTTTACAAACTCCGCAAAATAACGCTGATTGATAACGTTATTTATAGTTTTTGAAACAATACCTCTTGTCAATAAGAGTTTGTAGCCTTTGTTTTTTATTAGATGACTAAAATGGATGAACGTACGTTGCAAATACATGTCACCAATGGCTGAAGTAGGTATTTACAATATGACTTTTCAAAGTCATTGCACTTGATGCAATTGATTGATTACGTTATTAGCAAGAAGATTATGTCGTTGACTTTAGAGCTACAGTATTCTAGCTCTTCGTTGTAACTCTACTTTAAAGCTTAAACGATCCTTTTTTCTATGTATATATTTTAAGATCATTTTTAGTCGTAGTAAAAGCTCATATCTGCTTTTATTATTAATGTATGAAATCAGAGACCCTTTAAAATTTTGTTTCACATAGTTTTGCAGTTTTTCCACGAACTGTCGCTTCACGACTTTCACAGCATCGCCCTTTTTCTTTAAAATGCGAATCAAAATTGTGTTTCAATAATGAAAAGAGAAATAGGTTTCTGCTACATTTGTTGAGACTCGAACCGTGGCTCCTGGGTTGTTAGTCATGCATGAACAGAAACAACCACTCAGCCATTTGAACAGATTTAAAAGTGAAATCTAAAACATGAAGATAACAAAACTGCATTTTTCTTTTGTTCAAATAAAACAGATATTTTTGCCTTGATGCAATGCTCAATTTACGCGTAAATTGTTTATTTCCTTTGTTTGTTTTATTAGACGGATACAAAGGACTGTAGATATACAAAAACATTACAGAGCTTAAAAGGGGAGATCTCGGAGTCGTGGTCAACATTATTATTCAAAATAACACCATATATACAATATCATTTGTAAATCAATTAGAAGTGCCAAGCCAGCAACCTGACAAATTGGAAAAAAAAATAAGGTTTGGACGAAAAATGCGTCAACTTTTTCGAAGTAGTCTGTTGACGCCATTTTAAACTTGTTGTGAACATGACATTCAGCCGCGCTATCTCGCTCATGAAAAAGGACAGTAGCCTTATGAAAACAAAACCAACTTGCTGTGTTCCTTTCACCATACTTTATATTAGAAACATGTCTGTTGGCGAATTGATATTCTATAAAGTAGTATTCTGATTTAAGTTGAAGGATCTCGTTTCGGAGGTATATTTCAAATATATGCAGTGATAAATGCACTATTTTATACCAACTGATGAACTATCATAAACATAATATTTAATCCCATCAATATAACTCTTTGAAGCATTGTGAAAAATTGTGATTCAGCAGAACTTGCAATATTGTTATATATCATAGCAGGTTAAGAGCTTGCATTAAACTTAAAGCGTAATTGTTTTGACATAATGTACTTAACTGTAAACAATAATTTAACATGCATTATGGCACAAATAATATCGTGTGGTTATTATGTAACAATATGCGTTTGTTAATGACATATTCGTATAAGTGGTTTATTTCGCACTACCATGACTACGTTAATTTCCAAACTTTTCGCGCTCAATTAGCCCAGCGCGCGTGTAGCGCAAAAAGTGACGTGTATATACCCCTGCATGTTAAAAAAATCACAACTGCGAAGATAATAGCGCGCGAAATGATTCAAAGTAGCTCAAAATTAGACTTGCGCGAAAATATTGACTTGTACAGTATCAATATCATGCTTTTATACGTTTTAATTTGCGTTAACCTGAATAGATCTTTTTCCTAGTGGCATTTCAGAGACAGGCAATTATGAAGCTTTACACAGCCGGCCAAGAAGAATTCCATGCGCTGTTGACTCTAATTGGTTGAAAATTTTAGATAGATGTATAATGTGCGAGTGTTTCGACTTGTTCTTTTTAATGTAATTTAACAATTATTCCAGACGAGTGAACGCAGAACAGTGTTGACATTTTTTTTAAACGCTTGAACCTGAAGTTGGAATAAAATATTGTTACCACTATTTTATTTAAATATCGATTTATTACGAAAATATATGGAAATTTATGCTGCTTTTGGTCAGATTTGATAGATAATCTAGAAGAGCGTAAATTTGAGCTCCGAATGGGATCAATTTTCTCATGTACTGGTAAGGTGCAACCAATGGAAAAGAAACGTAATTTTGAGGTCAAAGATACGTAATCAAGCTTACTTTGGCCAGGTAGAAAAAAAACAAAGCTGTTTCCACGATTTGGTCGTCGAACACATTTGTTGGCTATCTTTACTAGGCACCTGATATCATAACAAATTGTATCATTTTCCGTATACGACTTGTACGATTTTCCTCTTGTACTTTTAAGTGTTTACAGTCACGTATATTACTAAAAATGAAGATGAATTCTTTCTCTTCTTAAAATGCCACTTAAAAAGATTATACTACTTTCGTGGGTTTAAAGCTAGGTGAAAACGGGGCTGTGGTTAAATCGAGCCTTACAAAGTAAAATGTGTTGAATTATAATTAGTTTTGACTTGGCATTACCCATGTGTCTACACTAAAGCAATAAACGCAGCAAATGGTAACGAAATCAATATGACAAGCGTACAGTAAGACGACCAAATGGAATGTCACCATTGTGATAAGTGTTATAAAACATCCTCTTAACTATCCCTCGATCGGTTTGACCCCGAATTTCTTCAAATTATAGTGAGTGATGTAAAATAAGGTTAATTTGGGATATCAAAAGGAACAATTTTGGGACAAATTTGTATATTTTTCAATCTTGTATCAGGTTAAAAGCAACAAAGAATTACATAGTTCGATTCGTTATATTTTGTAAAAACGTTGTGAAATAGAGCTTTAAAAAGTGTTTATATAAAAGAATCGTTTGATATATTATAGGGCAGATATCTTATAGGTAAAGGCCGGATTTATTTCTTTAAATCACTTTCATATTTTATGTTTTCTTAATTGGATAGATTAGCAAATATAGTGTTACATAGCGTAGGGGTTGAATACATCAATAAAATATTGCACAAGAGCTCAAGTACCAATTCATGGTCAGATATTTTATATAGTTTTATTCTCATAATATATATATCATATTTTTAATGATTCTTATTTTCAAACAACCAAGGGAGAGGAATTTAAGATAATCTACTACAACAAGTCTGGCGTGTTTTTCAGAAATACTAAAAGGTGTGGATTAAAGATGAACAGAAGTATTTGCGTGCTTTTAAAATATTAAAAGGGGTGGAAGTAAAGTTAACTTAAAGTATTTGCTCAATTTAAAAAAGAATTAAACTTACCTATAAAGATAGACAAAGCACTGTTCGGACAGCAATGGCTTTAAATTGAAAACGGCCTTAATTTATTTATTTTCATTGTTTCGTCAAAGCTAAATGGATGTTGACAGTGTAAAATTATTAAGGCATTGTTTTTTTTTCCTTCAGCAAAAAGTCTTATCAGATTTCAGGTCCCTGCGCATATTGTGATATCATGATTTATCTAAATGCAGGTTGTAAGAGCAAGAAAAACAATAAAGAGACTGTAAGGTGTTTGTATGTGATATTTTTCTTTAAGATTAAAAAACCTTGATAGGTTCAAAATGGACGTTTTACGTGAAAGTGTAGCGTTTTTCACATAAATACTTTTTCGTAATAGTTAATAATTTCGGATAATGGATAGCTATTAAGAGATACATGTCTTAATTATGGGGAAGGGTTGTTTGGGTAAGGGTTGAGTAGGGGTGCGTGGGGGATCATAATGTAACAATGTCTCTATTTCATTTGCACAGTAAAAAAGATATAATTGGACAGACTTCGTTATCTTATATTACGGGGGAAAGATATCAAAAACTGTGATTTCAAAAAAAATGGATGTAAATTGGGAAAATACCTTGTAAAATCACATCATGTACGAGACATTGTCTGTTATTTTACGGCTTTCTTTACCCCTGTAATCTAAAATTACGAAGTCTGACCAATTAATAGATTTACAAGGGGAGACACCAGGCCTATCGCCATTTTAATTACATGATGGGGACAAAAATTGGGATATTCGGGGGTTTGCCGATGATACATCGCATCTTGTCGTAATGTGCGAATACTGAAAATATGCACACACTCTTTGCGTGCTGTTTGGCTTATCAAATTTAATTTGTTTGTCTTATTTAATACTTTCATGAGTAAAACATTAACTGCTAGATTAAATTGTATCTTTGTAATGTCAGCGCTGTCCCATCTGACTATATCTACTTAAATTACATTTTCTTGTAAACAAAGAACATCAGTAATAACATATGAAACAAAAAATTAAAATATCAAGACAAATGCTTCACGAAATCCCAAATGTAATTACGTTTAAGATATTGACAATACAATGTACCAACAGTAATGATTACAAGACACTCAAGTGTTGTCAAATTCCCTGTGTGTTGAAACTAAATATCATTACCTCAAAATAAACTACATTTAAGGGCAGATAAACCAAAGATTAATGAGCTGCGGAGACTCTAGTGAGTATAAAATTGAGTTCTGAAATATGGGTCTTTGAAACATTAATTTTGATACCATAGGCAGAAAAAAAAAACCCGAAATGCAATAATAATGATTGACATTTTAGGTTTTTTGGCACTTTTAGCAATTATAAGAACAAATACTAGTAGTCTTCGCTATAATTTAGTTCCACTGATTTTTTCCATTAGCAATTTTAATCAAGATATATGATAATTTGGATCACGTACCAAATTTATGATAAAGCTTGTTTTAATAATTGTATTAGCTATTTGTAGGTTTACTGATATTTTACAAGGAAAAAATCACACAATTACAATTGACCACTATGTAACTATAAGTCAGTATTTGGTCAGTGTCTTGAAAAACAAAACAGTTCATGATATCAATCACAGTTTTAATTAAAAAAATGGTTCATACTAATGACTATTTTTGAGCCAATTCTTATCATATGACTTTAATGTGTTACAGATTCCTTTGAAATACAATGTTAATTATGTCTCAATCTAACTTCATACTCAATATGTGTCCGTTCCGTGACAGATGTGTCGGCACCGGTAATGAAAACGCGGACGTAAAAAGGGACTTTTCCAACGCGCTTAGTGATGACACATTCGGTGTTGGGGTGGGATGGTGTGTAGGTAGGGTGCGTGTGTTTTTTCCAATCTCGATAAACATCGATTGATAAACTCAAAACTGATGTACACGTACACAAATGTGTTTTTGCTAGCAGGACCTTTGGAAGTAAACGTGTTTCCGTACTAGCAGTAATGGTGCTAAATCAATAAACATGTAGAATTGTAAAGCAAGCTAACAGAAAATGCAGGTTACTGAATTAGTGTCCTTTGCTAAGTTAAATTGGACAGTTGTTTTGTTGTCGTGAATTTAGGCAAATGTTAACCTTCAGAAAGGGAAAAAGAGAAAACGACCTGCCAACCAAACTTTACCTGTATGTCTTTCCGTTTGGTCCCTGGGATGCGCGGTAGTCCGTAAAGAACAAATTCACAGTAGAATGTTCAAAGTTCATACTAATGTACAAACTATGGTCTAGGGGATGCATGTTAGTCCATAAAGAACAAATTCACAGTAGTCTGTTCAAAGTTCGTACTAATGTACAAACTATGGTCCCTGGGATGCAAGGTAGTCCGTAAAGAACAAATTGACAGTGGTCTGTTCAAAGTTCGTACTAATGCACAAAGATTGGTCCCGGGGATGCATGTTAGTCCATAAAGAACAAATTCAAAGTAGTCTGTTCAAAGTTCGTACTAATGTACAAACTTTGGTCAAGGGGGTGCATGTTTATAGTCCATAAAGAACAAATTCACAGTGGTCTGTTCAAAGTTCGTACTAATGTATAAACTTTAGTCAAGGGGTTGCATGTTAGTCCATAAAGAACAAATTCACAGTGGTCTGTTCAAAGTTCGTACTTATGCACAAAGATTGGTCCCGGGGATGCATGTTGGTCATAAAGAATACAAATTCACAGTAGTCTGTTCAAAGTTCGTACTAATGTAGAAACATGAATATCTGATATAAATAAGTGCGTCAAAGGTTTGAAAAAATCGGGAAATTGATAGCAATAAGGCAATCATTACAGTATTAGAAGATATTTTTCTTTGCTGCCAGTCTAGCTCTACACATAATTTTGAGTCACTTATTTTAGTGCTACAATAATGTATGCTCTCTTTAATACATTAAATGAGAATGACAGTTCATAATAAGACAACATTTTCTCTTACCATGTCGATCATCAATGATCAATTTAAATGTTTAAAACTAATTTTTATAGCTATATAATAATTATAGCATATCATGTTACGAATGAGATTAATCTTGTGACTAATTTAACTATTTGATTGCCAAGTAGCAAAGCATCTTTGTCGGGTTGTATACATAGTGGTATGTATGATTTGGTAAGAAAGTAACTTTCTTAACATTTATCATGTTTATGGAATATTTAACTTGAATAATTTCTTTTATTTTTTCGCACTACTTTTTGAACAAGAGGACACAAATTTGTGTTTCAAGTAACAGACAATTACGCAGAAAGAGGTAATACAGGTGTCATAGAAATCTTAAATTCACCCCATGATTCTAGGTCCGCTTTCCATAGACAATATTAAACGGATAACGAAAAATAACGTATGTTAGGCCAGGAGGGGTAAGGTAACTGATATTTATGCCTGGGTAACCAACTGAGTTCCGAAGATTTCGAAGTTGACATTATGTGAGACCAACGATGGGCAAGAATGGGTAAAATAATACCCTATCTGAGACCATAAATGTAACATATCTATTCGAAGGGCTACCCTATCCGGGACTATACCTATACCTGAATACTCAATCTGAGACCCTATGCAAATCTGAAAATAAAATAATTATTGCACAAAATTGAGTAAAATTTAACTGTACATCAGTTGAACAATTCTAAGAAGTAGTTAAAGAGACGTTGAATAAACTTAAACTTGAACTTGATGATATCTGGCCCTTGACAACAGAAACATATGGGTAAGTGTTCTTGATCAGTATTAAGTAAAAATAAATAAGTTGCAGGTGATTTATAGTGCACTACGCCTCCCCTGACTTGTAATTCCACGCGGCCTCAGCACACTTTACAGAGCATATACAATTTGTTCTAATCATTGGGTTAAATCACTACCTGGACTCCCTGGGGCCGAAGGGCTTACTGCGGCCTACATAATTTGGCGCAACCCTAGCTTGAGCAATTTACACCCTCATAGAATATACAGTTTTCGCACACTCAGCTCCAGCCTGGACTCGAACGCGAAACGATCAATACAGCAGATGATTAATATGTTTAACAGTCCGAGAACTAACCGACTGAGCTAACGAGAACTATTGAACATGTTGAACTCTTTTTTCTCACCAAAATATTCCTATCTTCATTCAATAACCTCTGAGGTAATCCATCTTGATTGGAACGTTCTCAGATGACGTCAGAAGTACAGTAAGTGCACTGCAAATTCACCAGAACACATGAAACGTGTTCAAAAATGTTACACCTTTTGAACACATGGCACGTGTTAAGAATACTGTGTTCATAATTAGAACACTGGTGTTATCGCCTCAGAATAAAACATTTTGATCGTGCTTATCCCATACAGCAGTGCACAGTTGGCCCAACGTTGGGCCAATGACGTCAACTACCTTGGACATACGTCGAAAAAATGACGTCGGCTCAGATATAATTGTCTACCTTAATGAATTATTTTCTGGAAAAAGATCAGTATTTAAGATTTTATAAAAGCAATTTAGATTTTATAGTGTTAAATGTGGAAAGAAATTTTGTTACATATGCCCGCCCCTTTCAATTCACTTTTTAAATGCCAAGAATTATAAAGTCACAGACGATTGAACTCATGTCGGAACAATAGAATGGATTGGACATCGTGACCTTAGATAAATAGTGCATGCACGAGTGGATTTATATTAATTATGTTCATGGTGCCGCGGTTAAATAAAGGTACTGGAGAGTTTGCGATCATCCAGAACGCGAACGTAAACGTGAGTTCTATTGAAATTCAGCCAACCATTACCTGCTTGAACAGTACAGCACACCGTGTATTGCAGAATTTCACGTACACTTTTACGTGAATACTATTCACTTAATCGATGTCCCCTATTGTTTTAAATAAAAGCTATATCAAAATCAGATAAACACATGCAAGAATAATGTACAGACATA
>JXSR01S048890.1:132418-144237 GCA_000969725.1 Ophiothrix spiculata
AAATGTTTTATATAAAATATAATAATGATAAAAAGAATAATAATACAGAAGTAAATAATGTTGTCATAAAACCAAGGCCTATATTCATGAAACACCACTAACTCTAGTTGGCTGCTAACTCTTTGTCTACCGGTACCTGTCAAATTTTGACAAGTATACAATAGGTTAGCAGCCAACTAGTCTAAGAGTTAGCGGTGTTTGATGAATATGGGCCCTGGTACCGAAGGGGGGGTACTTAGTGGAAAGGTGGGTGTACAGACGCGCGGCCAAGAACAGTTGCATATTTGACCTCCCAGGTTAACCAAAGGCCCCTCAAAAATTTGAAAAATGGTTTACATAACGGTTGCATTTTTCAAAAATGACAATCTATTTGACTAATTTTTCCTTTGGTTTACCTATTGGGTGCCAAATCGAGTTTTTAAAGTACAATTTACATTGTAAAAATGTATTGAACGGTCTAGATAATGGTTGTTTAAGTCAAAGAGGTTTAAAAAACGGATGGTAGTCGAAAACTCTGGCAGCGCGTCTGTACCCCACCGTAATCTTAGTACCCCCCGGGCCCTGGTAGCCAATATTTAACATTGGCAAGTACAATAATGCTACTGCCACCATTTGTTTATAATCACCTTACTTATTAGTCAAAACTCATCAACTACTTCCATTCAAGTTGAAAACAAAATCTAGTCGAGAAGAAAATTCACCTATTCTGAGACAGCATTACTGGGATATAACTACCAAGTCCAAAGATCTAGAAAGCCGCTTTACTACACTATCTACCCCGAATTTTTCCCGGAAGAGGGCGGGGGGTGAGATCAGTCTGCTATGTAGAACTTGGTCTTTCTAGTAAGTGGTATAATGTGATGGTGGATTTATATTGTGGATAGTAACACAGAAAAAAATCAAGGTCCCAGGATCAGACTAATATATAACAGATTGACTACTTCAATGCATTCACAAACCAATAGCTCCCTCCCCTGGTTATTACTCCCAGTAAGTGAAATTGTCTTATTGTCCAATTTAAAGCAATACTATAAGAACCTTTAATTTTGTTTTGGTGATACTAACAACAATGACAATCCACCATCACATTATAATTCATCCACTGACTACTAGAAAACCCTGAGTACTAGATAGCCCACTGATCTCACCCCTGATTTTGGGGTGAGTAACTGGCTTTCTGTATCACATATCATATATTGGTTTGTGTCATCCAAAAAACAAGAATTCTATGAATCAACTAATGTCTTGACTCAGTTAAGTCATGATAAATTGTCAATAAAATGTGGCAAATTTTAATTTGTCACATTTTATTGACAATTTGATTTCAAGTCACACATCTAAATGCCCAGGGGGCACTCAAATATAATGTTGCAGGCATAGCGTGACCCCGGGGCGTGACCAAGAAAAAGGTGAAATAGGGTTGTTTTTGAAGACTGAGGGTATATCAGGTGACACCATTTAGGGTATCAAAAACAGTAATTTTGGGGCAATTTCAAGAAAAAGGGTACTTTTTCAAACCCTAGTGCGATAAAATCCCGATTTAGAGTGTGAACATATGAATTTCTCCACTACGAATTTGTCAACTAAATTATGAAGTTTTATTGCACACAAAACAAGAGAGACATAATTGATTTTCATTTATTATACCTATATTGACTTAGTACAACAATAGCAAAAACGAATATGTGCGAGCGTTCACTGGACTGGAACCAAGTCATAATACATTAGCACTGGCCACTGACTGCTTGTCATAAACGCTGCACAGGGCGAACTTCTTGTAAAATTGACGGTATTTTAATTAGCCCCACCATTATTAACTATACATAATTCGAAAGATAATAACTTATCCTATATGATGGCGCTTGCGCACTAAATCTGACATGAAGTGCAGAAATGTTATGACCAGCGAAAGATGGACAAATAGAGAAAATCGCGACTTTTACACAGACAAATTGGGCTATTTGGTGGATAAAAAAAAGCAAATGACGACAAACTTATACCTAGTGAATTTTTAAAAAATATACTACAGGGTAGCTTATAAAATAAGCTTTAAAATGGTTTATGCGCATAGAATTTTGGATGAGTAGAACTAAAACGCCAATTGAAAAACGCCCAAAAATCACTGTTTTTCTGCCGTTTTCAGCTGCTCATTGAGCGTAAAAAGTTGTACATCGAGTGCTATTTCTTAACTTTACACAAGAAATTCATATGTAGCTCTCCACCCTTTAGGGGGTGTTTTGAAAAACTGTTTACTTTCATTCACCATATCAGTTCGGCGGAACTCACAATTCAGATACGTATCCAAATTTAGATACTCTGTATCAAAATTCTGATACCCATATCCGAATTTTGATTAAAAACAGCTGAAATTAATATTCAGCTTCGCCACGCAGCATACCGGTATGTATAAAAGTCAATAAGCATTATCATCATTTGTCATCTAAATTCTACGAAAGTTTTGGCCAAATTATTTTGCCTTCTGTGATAAGGAGCTATCAGGACATGTTTCGAAGCTGTCCCGCTGGAATTGCACAGATGGAAATGACATTTCCACAGATACTTCTACTTCTACTTCTACGCTTATTCTCATCAAAGCCTTTTCAGCATCTAGATGAGCTCTCTGGTCCTAGAGAGATGTTATACTTTTGAAGGTATAGTGACTATGCACTCTGGTCCTAGAGTAGATGGCGTATTTTGACATACGGTCACGGTTGCCGGGGAAGGTTCCCCTACTCTTATTTCGAACGGCCGTAGCCTAGCCCGTGACGTTCTTTTACATTCGACAGTGTGTCAGGAACACTTCAGATGGGACCGACGGCTTTACGTGCCCTCCGAAGCACGAAGCAAGTAGAGCAAAGTTTCTTGCTTAAGGAAACAAGGAGACGTACCGAGAGCCGAGACCGGGACTCGACCCCACGACAGACGCATTCATTTGATTATGAGTCCAACGCTCTAACCACTCGGCCACGCTTACATTTATCAAAGATGCAAGAAAGATGTTCTACATGTATATACTTGCCAGCTTGCGCTATTGATTTGTTTCCTGCGCCACGTCAGGCGTATCAGAATTCAGATGACCCCCCATGCCCTAATTCTGATACGGGTATCACAATTTGGATACAAAATGTACGTAGGTATCCAAATTCAGATACGTATCCGAATTGTGAGTTCCGCAGGAGCCGGGAAAATTGGCGCAACAGGTTTCTGAAAATGTGTGAAAAAAATGCTTTTTCCTGCTTTATTCTACCTCAGCTTGTGATTTTGGTGCACACACCTCTTCAACTTTGTCAAAATTCGCTTGGATTTTCACAAGCTTTTCCCTTAGCGGGAACACTGTCCAGAAGTTATTCACCCACTTTACTTGCAGAGAAAGAGCAAGTTGCTCAGCATTGAGGATTTTTGGTCACAATGGGTGATGGAATGTCTCCACAGCTTGGACCAGTATGTTCTCCTTTGGCAGGGATTAAAAGCGTCAGCGAATCTTTCATGCAAGAAAATATGTTTTGATGCACAATCTTTACTTTTAATATCAGTTCATAGATTTAGAGGTGAGATACCACACTTCATATACCGGCCCATGTTATGGCGTCGTCAGCCATGGAGCTCAAATTGGGGGTATAATTCGGGTCCATTCGGTTTGCGCCAAATTCAACCCGGAGTGCCGGGATTCAGTTGTGGAAGAGACAAACCGTGCAACCTATACTTTACGCGAATGATACGCCGACCTACATGCAAGGCGTGTGTGCGCTTTTGCTAAATTCGCGCATTATGACAAGATGTGATGAAGCATCGGCAAAAACCTGAATACCCCCGATATGTCTCCATGCTGGAATAAAAATGGCAATGAGTCGTATATCTCCCCTGTAAATATATGTATCAGTCTCAAAACTTGAGTTTCACTTCTTACTTGCATTATTATGCTTCATAAGCTTAACCCAATCCCACAGACCAGCAAGACACCAATTAACATGTAAACGAGTCAAAAAAGATAAAAGTTCCAGTATTTACAAGACAGTCCAGTTTACCACCAACAAAAATATGATTCTGTATATTACCAGGCCTTCCAAGTATTCTAAACAGGTTCAAAATAAGTACTAGCGTCACTTCGCTGTGTAAGAAATGTTGACACTGTCGATCCAGTACTTGAATGAACCATGCTAGTGACTTGGAGGAGTGCAAACGACGGACACGGTCGTATGCGGCCGTTATCGCATCGAGCGCATGCGTGTCTGTAATTTGTGCGTCTGAAGACATTGCCATCTCGTGGTACAGGTCCTATTTGGCCTGGTAAGACCTACATTAAGAGACAAAAGAAAGGATAGACGGACGGTGAAATGTGTAAGTACTAGTGAGTTACGGATGTGAAATTAGTAGGAGTAAATAGGTGAAGGTATTAATTCTATGCACACAGATTGTGACAATCACTGACAATAAAAACATAATGAAAGTTAGTTTTTGGTATCTACAAGCTTAGGAGAACCTGATCTACATGTGCACCAGTGTCTGTACATTTTAAATCTAGGTCTTCAAGGTTACTGAGTTGCATGTTATGCGGCAAAAAAAACCGGGGGGGGGGGGGCACTCAACTTTGAAAGTGGTAGGTATGTCAGGCACCAAGCGCCAAAATGGGGGTCAGGTGAACCGACTTTCTGTAAAAGATGGACCTTTGAAACCAATTTTTTGGGGTCTAGTGAACTGAAATTTTAGCCAAAAAAAGCTTCCTGAGCTGTACATTTTCGCATTTCCTGAGCAATTTTTGCAGTTAATGCTAAAAATGTTGTAGTTTTTCTCAAAAACAGGGTCAAAAGAACTGAATCATGCTGAAAATGGGGATCAAGTGAGCGGCCTGAAAAAGGGGGTCTTGACCGCTGGACATATACACCCTGCCCACATATGTGAGTGCCCCCCCCCCCTTGGGCATAAAACATCAGAAAGAACTTGCACTTGAGGTCACACTATACTTTGATTAACAGATAAGGCAGGATTTACGAGGCTTTTCTTCAGCCGCAAGTAAACATAATCCCACTTACACACGTGCTGTAGATACTGACACCCCTGGCTGACACCCGAGTCACACGTACAACGTGCGCTGTATCTCCTGCAGTTGTGGTATGTTCAGCTACGCACACGCTCAGTCTGTATCAATTCACGATGTGAAGGGGTCCGCCTATTTGGTGTTGATCAAAGTATATACAAAGAGCCTGTTACCCTGTTGATTAAGTTAGAAGCACAGGTCTACACACCTAAACTATATTCCTGTAAAGTGAGATTCTCTCTACAAAAAGATTAAAGAAAGTACCATAAACTGGACGCCAGGCCGACTTGGAACAAGACTTTGACAAGGTCGTTCGCAAAACATACATCTTGCCCGATGATGGTTTTTAAAAGATTTCAACCATCTCCGGTTAATAATTGAAATCCTTAACAAACCACTATAAGGCAATATGAGGCGTTCACAAAGCACCTTATCGGAATTCTGTTCAAAGTCACCCTGCATGTTCAAAGTCACCCCAGTTCACAGTAATGAAAGATGTGGAAAATTATGACACTTGGCTGTACAGAATAAAGCAGGCGCAATTCATGATTATCACCTCTTTTTGATCTACTTGGATCACATTCTAGGATTCTTATATGCTAAAAATTCAAATTTCAACAAAGGCATCCAGGGTTGATAATGAATAGCCCCTTTAATACCTGAAACCCCTGATATATAGGTTTTATATACTGATTGACTTGATTTCAGCCAGTAAATAGTTTGATACTAATGCCCTCTCAAAACAAAATCGGTATATAAAACCAAAAAAAACCCGGAGTGCTCCTGTATAAGAAGATTAGGTGAGTTGTTGAAATGAAAATGATGACGATGATTCACGGTAGTTAGTCATAAAACCCCAATAATACACATAATAATGAATACAGTAACAAAATAGGGCCACAATTCTACATGTGAGTGCAAGAAAGTCGTATCTGCAATGGCTGCCCTAAGTTATTTTCATTTTATACTTTGTCACAAGAATGTGAAAAATCCCTCAAAAATTCCCTGTCTTATGTCAGTGGTTCTTGAAATGGTTCTTCAGGTGACACCATCACCTGAAGAACCATTTCAAGAACCACTGACCAAAGATTGGAGATTAGACAGTGAGCAATCCAAATTTATGACAAATGGCAGCTATTTCAGATACGACTTTCTTGCACTCACATGACGAATTGTCTCAGGTAATGAGGCCTACAACCTTACTATACTCTGTAAATCTTGAAGTATGCAACAAGTAGCCTATTAACGCACAAAAACCAATATGACCATACAGGGAAGTAAATTAGTCCATATTTCTCAAATCAAATCGAGGTACCAATTCTTTCTGAATATTCAAATGAATCTATTTACAATGTTTGTCCATGTCTTATCAAAAAAATTAGCCCAAAATAATACCAAAATTATGAAGAATTCATGTAAAAATATATTAATACGCAGTGATTCGGCCTTAATCAATCCTAATCAATAATTACTAGTCTCTTACACAATACAAAACCATCAAATTCACAATGTTGAAGAATACAAGGGATATGCTATGGATCTCGTAACAGAGTCTGATTTCTTGTTGCATACTTCAAGGTTTATAGAGTATAATATGCCAAGACTGCAGACAACTAGCATTACACAACTATTTATGTTTGTATATAAAATAGTGTCTGACCGATCTGATCGGATGGATCAGAATTGGACCGATTTTAAGCTTATCGGATCTGAATCAGAATTACAAACAAATCTATATTCTGTCGATCTCACAAACCGAAAACTATGAAAAGTGCACAAAATCAAGTTAATCTTTTAGTGCCAAAAGTCAGATTACCAGAACCAATAAGCAACATCATAATACTATAAACGTTACATATTTTTGTGACTAGAATTAACTATGACAACCGCATGATACGTAAATGAATTGATGGATTAACTGATATTGCGTTAATGTCGGTAATATATTGTCCTTTGGAAAGCTTTTGTAATATACACTTAGAGAATCAGAATCGGTCGATTTGAAACGGCTGATTCCGATCTTGGGTAAATCAGCCAGACACTAATATAAAACACATTTAGAAATATAGCTGCTATAATGCCTAATGATCCTGTGCGTGATCTTGACATAAATGTGCTAGCTAGGCAATGTTTTAAGATATTTCACATATCATTTTCTATTTCTGAAGGTAGGTTTCGAAGATTGGAGATTTACCAATCGTTAATTTTGGCATGAATTTTGCAAATGAGGCACTTTCTTTAGACTCAGACTACAGCAGGCAACACTTCAACACAACCCTCAACCAGTCACCAAATATCATGAGTGTATGACATAATTTGTCATGTGAGTGCAAGAAAGTCATATCTGCAATAGCTGCCATTTGTCATAATATTGGATTCCACACTGTATAATCTACAGTTTGGGGTCAGTGGTTCTTGAAACGGTTCTTCAGGTGACAGTTACCTGAAGAACCGTTTCAAGCACCACTGACTTATGGCAAGGAAATGTTGAGCAATTTTTCACACTCAATAGTGATGAGATGATAAATATAACATAAGGCAGCCATGGCAGATACAACTTTCTTGCACTCGCATGATGAATTATGGTTTTTGAGATAGAGCAGAAACAAATTTACCTAACCAAAATGGAACACACACCCCCACACATGCATTTACTATCATAATACCCCCTTTCTTGTCCCATAGCAAAAGAAAACTTTCAAGGAAACCTCCAGGAAGTCTCTTGGATACCTAATTTGCATATGAAAAATCCAGGAGACCCCAGAGACCTCCTAGACACTTTTAGGCAATTCTGTGTAATCTCCAGGAGTATATCCTTCAAATCCTGGATCAGTCATGTTCTGGAAGACCTCCAGGTCTTCAGGAATCTCCTGGATTTTTCACATGCAAATTAGGCATCCAGGAGACCCTCCTGGAAGTTTCCTGGAAAGCTGCTATATTTTGATATGGGGACTGCAGCCAGGGGAACTCTACTTTGGTCTGAACGGGGGTGTGCGGCTCGGACCATAAAACCCTAACCCATCTTTAAGGGTAATTTTAGCGGGTTTCTTGAAAATGAGACCCGTGTCTAGGGATTTTGGTGCTAAAAATGGGACCCATGTTTAGGGATTTCTTGGGAAAACCTAAACCATTTCAGCGGCACATCCCCGTATTCCCGGCTATATATGTGAGTACCCCCCCCCCCCCCGGGACTGCAGACATGTTGTACATACATTTTTATATATTTTTTACAATATCAAGATTAAAATATTGGTTATATAGATATAGATATATATATATAATAATAAGCAGCATTTGGTTTACTTTGGAATGGTGAATCAACTGCAATTTCTAATATAGAAAAATAGAACATACTTTTACTTAAAGACACTTGTCTCTAAAACAGGGAAGGGGAGGGGTATATACTAGTTTGCAGCAAACTTAGTAAGACCGGGTAGAAGACATTCTCTTTTATCGGGAATTAGGTCTTTTATCATTTACGAATTCTCCCCTATACTAAGTTTGCACATTGAGCTATACAAAACCGAGGAGCGCCAAAATTTCCCCTTTAAAATATTGATACTCACTCCCAAATTGGACTGCACCAAATCATTGTTTCCTTAATCTTCACATCAATAATTTATATTCCGCTAAAACTTTAAGCATTTTTTGGAAAATGAGGATCATTTCTCTCCCTGTGTTAATCAGCGGGACTAAATTTGCTTGTCAATTTACCGTCAATTTCATTCACGTAACAAATTAGTCTCGTTATACAACATTTATGACTGTAACAGACGGGACATTCGCGTAAATTCACTTGGTTGACCGTAGCAAGTTAAGACTGGTAAAAGAGATTTTGGGAGCGAAGCAAAAACGAATCATTTTTGCTTCGCTCGCTATCTATTTACGTGGCTCCTCGTAAATCGTGCTTCGTTGCTTCAACTGTGTGTGTGAGGTGAGCGACCAAAATAAAAAGACACACATACCGTTGAAGAATCTTTAACTAGGTATATACCACTCCAGTATCACTTATCACTATAGGGGCAAAAAAGAAAAGCCAAGCTTGTTTCCAGTTACAGGGAATAAATCATAAGGACATTTTAATTTAAAAAAAAACAAACTTATGACCACTATTGGTCGTACTGTATCGCAATAGTACAACCGGTTACGAATTTGAGTCGGCGTACTGATATTTTCAAAATCATTATTTATGAACTTCTTATGGTCTAAGGCTGCGATCACATAGAAGTATACGGTATTCGCTATACGCTATTCGGTGGCTATATTTTATATAGGCACGGCGAGCTACACGTTTTTTTCGAATAGTGCCCTCTTATGTGACCCGATAGCATCAAATTCACATTGTATCTATACGTGTGCCCAAGTAAAATCGTGCAACGTATACCCTAATAGTATAGTTCTATGTGATCGCAGCCTAAGGATGCAGTTTCACACACACAAAAACTGATTTCAAAAGTTCGTACAGATTAGTCAAATCATCGTCAAAACACTGTTCGTACAAAGTTTTGTGACCAAAGCTTTAAATCTTTTATTTAGATACTGGGGCGTAAACTTTCATGTCATTCCCCAACATAATTTCTGAAAAGGATAGTGAATCACAAATTTGACAAACCTGAAAGTCTATACATGCTCAAACGCACTAGAGTATTTTGAAAAAATTAACGTAGTAATAGTTAACTAGTTTTTCTTCAAAAATATTCCCAATTTAACTACTATATATAAAATATGCACTATATCATTTTCAAAAATATTTTTAAGGTAATACGGTAATTTTTTAGTTTTAAAAAATGAAATGTGAGCAACCAACTGGAAACAAACGTTTAAATTTTTTTTGGCAAAAAGTTAAAAATATATCCTGTGACCCCCTATTATAAGAATAAATCAAATCGATTCAACTTAGAGTACTGGAGTTATAAGGCATTGGGCTTGTACAGGAAATCATGCAAAAACTACCAGGATTGCATGTACATCTTTTACAGGGTGGACATTGACTTTAAGGAATAGCAAATACAAATGTTTATGAAATATACAAAATAAAAATGAAATCTATGAAACTAAAAAATCCATTAGTTAGGTTCCATGTAAACACTTATATCGCTACAATCGGTAAGGAACGTTGACACAGTCGACCCAGTGTTATGATGGACCGTACTAGCAACCTGTATCATTGAAAATGACGGACATGGTCTAATGCGGCCATTACCACAGCAGGCACAGGAATGGCGGTCACCGCTTTGGCGTAAGTTGTTATTCTGATTTTCTCTTCTTGCTGCTTTGAAATAATCAGGCAAAACCTGTGAAGTAAGATTGATTTTGTATTTAGTCAATTCTAGAAGAAAAAATTATCCACATTTGGTAAGCATTTCATTTGGTTATATAATTATGATCTTGTTTTCTCTAATATCTATGTGACGCATAAATGGTATGATAAATCATTAAATTTTTCAGCTGGTTTTAAGGAAAGCTTTGTTATGATTCTGTCCCAGGTATGCAATAAGCTTTAGAGCAAGAACGGCATTTGCGTGAGGGGAGAACAACTATCCTTCAACTGTAACAGAGGTGTAAGACTGAATCTGTTGCACACCTGGGACAAAAAGTTCATAAAGATGCTTTCTCATAAAATGGTATTATCTCCAATATTGAGACATGCCATTCCCAACTAGCACAAGCTGAAGGAGAATGATTTCACCTGAGAATGCAATTTATAGACATATCGGAACCACATCATCTCTTTTCAAGAATTCAAGACTGCAGTTTAGACAAACCAAGCACATTAAGAGGTTTCAGAATCAAATTGACCCATGCATAACTTACCATAATACTGCACTGACAGCTTTAGCCCTACCCCAGAATCCTTGACCACAATAGCTGAAAGTGACCTACGTCATACGCAGCATGATTCGTGCACGGTGAAAACAATCAATACTTCAGCCAGGCATACCTTTATTTAGCGAGAAGGATGTCTGTGAAATGATGCGCTGTTTATCATCTTGTTATGGTTTGAATACCACACATCTCACATGATCTTGGCATCGACATATTTCGAAAATTTTCTAGAATCTATCAAAATTTCCAAGAGCTGGCATTTTATCCATCCATTGAGTTGAATGGGAAGTCGGCAATTTTTTTCACTGTGGTGGATCGGGCAAAAGACCCGGATGTAAACAAGATGCCCGGATAACAGGTACCAAATAGAGGGAGGTTTCTGAATCCAATTGATCTGAGCATAACTTACCATAGTACTGCACTGGTGACAAAGGGCTGTACACCAGCTTTAGCTCTATCCCTGAATACACAATCCCAAATCACATATATCAGATCAGGAGGTTTCAGAATCCAATTGATCTGAACATAACTTACCATTGTACTGCACTGATGACATGGGCTGCACACCAACTTTAGTTCTATCCCTGAATACATGATCCCAAATCACATATATCAGATCAGGAGGTTTTAGAATCCAATTGATCTGAGCATAACTTACCATTGTACTGCACTGATGACATAGGGCTGTACACCAGCTTTAGCTTTATCCCTGAATACATGATCCCAAATCACATATATCAGATCAGGAGGTTTTATAATCCAATTGATCTGAGCATAACGTATAAATAGTACTGCATTAGTGACATAGGGCTGTACATCAGCTTTAGCTCTATCACTGAATACACGATCCCAAATCACATATATCAAATCAAATCAGGAGGTTACAGAATCCAATTGATCTGAGCATAACTAACCAGAGTACTGCACTGATGACATAGGGCTGTACACCAGCTTTAGC
>JXSR01S048890.1:145046-157698 GCA_000969725.1 Ophiothrix spiculata
CACTCATCGGTCGGTAGGTACGGTCCTGTCATGACTAACAGTTCGCGACTACAACAACATTGCGCCACCTGTGTCAATCCTGGACAAGGTTGTAAAGTTCATGGAGGGGGCATCCGACCATAGATTTGATTTGGTCGATCCATCTGGTTCTAGGTCTTCCCTTCTCCCTTCGACACAGTCACTCATAGAGGGTGAGTTATTGTACCTCCGGCATTTTACGTCTCCGCGTGCCGCATTTAAAGAGTCTTAAAAACTGATTAGCAGGAAAATTGGCGCACTTTGATCAGAGCAAGTCGCAATACACGCTACTTGAAGCACAGCCATGGTTTGCACGTGAAACAAAATATGTGTCAAGGGAAGATTTACGTGACCTGCCTGGATATCGGGCCAAAGTCCGAATATATCCGGTGGAACAACAGCTCTGCTCCATGATTGACACAAGATGGCGGTGAGTCCAGATTCCCCAATAAAATTTCTTTGTGAAAAACAAACATCCATTTCATTCTTGGTTAAGATCAACCACACTGTTCATCGTGCACTGGGAACTTTGAGTACATGCAAGGTCTAGTGTAAGGGAACAGTTGAAAACAGTAAAGCAGTAAACATTTCAAAACTAGAGCATTTTGCTTTAGATTCTATTAAATATTTCATAAATATAGATTTCTGTAAAATTGGAAACATTTTTCAGGACTAATACTTCTGCATATTGTTTTATCAAGCTCAGGCATCTAAAGCCAACATCACACAATAAAAGTATATGGGTGCATGGATGCATTGTTTTTAATTTGAAATAAACAACTCATCTTTGAATATGTAAGTGACCCAAAATATTCAGTGATTGGTGCTGGTAAGTAATTTTGTATAGTTCAAGTTGGCAGGCATCTGTCCTTACTTTGATACTGGTTTGTAGCCAAATATGTTTCTACACCACACTCTCTGATATGGTTAGAAGTAAGCTAAACTAAACAACACTCAACTAAATTAAACTAAACTAAACCGCATCTGTCCTTCCTTTGATATTGGTTTGAGCCAAATACTTTTCTCCACCACACTCTCTGATATGGTTAGAAGTAAGCTAAACTTAACTACACTCAACTAAATTAAACTAAACTAAACCAAATCTGTCCTTACTTTGATATTGGTTTGTAGCCAAATATGTTTCTCCACCACACTCTCTGATATGGTTAGAAGTAAGCTAAACTAAGCTAAACTAAACTACACTCAACTAAATCAAACTAAACTAAACTACATCTGTTCTTCCTTTGATACTGGTTTAGTAAGCTAAACTAAGCTAAACTACACTACACTCAACTAAATTAAACTAAACTAAACTAAACTAAACTACATCTGTCCTTCCTTTGATACTGGTTTGTAGCCAAATACTTTTCTCCTCCACATTTTCTGATATGGGTAAAGGAAGCTAAATTTAACTAAACTACACTCAACTAAATTAAACTAAACTAAACCACATCTGTCCTTCCTTTGATATTGGTTTGTAGCCAAATACTTTTCTCCTCCACACTCTCTGATATGGGTAGAAGTAAGCTTAACTAAACTAAACTACACTACACTCAACTTAATTAAACTAAACTAAACCACATCTGTCCTTACTTTGATACTGGTTTATAGCCAAATACTTTTCTCCTCCACACTCTCTAATATGGTAAGGATTAAGCTTATGTCATGAACTATACCTAACTAAGTAAAACTAAATTAAAATAGAATTAAAAAAAAACACTGAAAAAAATGACCTTACTTTCATACTATTTTGGACACAAAATTTGTTTCTACCTACACCTCTTGACATGGTTGCTCAATCAAGCGAAACTTAACTAAACTAAACCAATCTTACCTAAACTAAACTAAACCAATCTAAACTAAACTAAACTAAGCTAAACCACATCTGTCCTTACTTTGATACTGGTTTGTAGGCAAATACTTTTCTCCACCATACTTTCTGACACGGTTGGCAAGCAAATTGACGTCGTTCTGTAAGCTGTTGGTTATGTCTGCGAAGATTCTCAACTGTCAATGGGGGCACTCCAGGTGGTAAACTTCTTGCTTCTTGACGTCGTTCCTGAGATGATAAGAATTAATGTTGTAAAGATTACAAAAAATGTTTTAATTTAAACGTCAACTAAAAAGCAAGCAACCCTCAAGTTGTCTCTATTAGCTGCATACAACTACAAAGAGGTGTTTGCAGTTTTATGCAGCTAGAGAAAACTTGACGGTTGCATAAAACTGCAAAGAGGTGTGTTTGCAGTTTTATGCATATGCAGCTAGAGAAAACTTAACGGTTGCATAAAACTGCAAAGAGGTGTGTTTGCAGTTTTATGAAGCTAGAGAAAACTTGACGGTTGCATACAACTAGACTGCAAAGAGGTGTGTTTGCAGTTTTATGCATATGCAGCTAGAGAAAACTTAACGGTTGCATAAAACTGCAAAGAGGTGTGTTTGCAGTTTTATGAAGCTAGAGAAAACTTGACGGTTGCATACAACTAGAGGGGTGTGTTTGCAGTTTTATGCAGCTAGAGAAAACTTGACGGTTGCATAAAACTACAGGGGTGTGTTTGCAGTTTTATGCAGCTAGAGAAAACTTGACGGCTGCATAAAACTACAGTGGTGTGTTTGCAGTTTTATGCAGCTACAGAAAACTTGACGGTTGCATAAAACTGCAAAGAGGTGTGTTTGCAGTTTTATGCAGCTAGAGAAAACTTGAGGGTGGAAAAAAACTGCAAAGAGGTGTGTTTGCAGTTTTATGCATTGAGGGTTGCATAAAACTACAAAGAGGTGTGTTTGCAGTTTTATGCAGTTAGAGAAAACTTTGAGGGTTGCATAAAACTACAAAGAGGTGTGTTTGCAGTTTTATGCAGTTAGAGAAAACTTGACGGTTGCATAAAACTGCAAAGAGGTGTGTTTGGTGAATGGCTAGTTGTATGTACATGTATGTTGGAGTGGTCCGATCCTAGGACCTTGTTTTTTTCTGTGTTACTGTCCACAATATAAATCCACTATCACATCATTCTACATAGCCGACTGATCGCATAGCAGATTGACCGCCCTTTTCGGGGAGGGACAGTTAGTCAGCTACGCAATCAGTTGGCTATGTAGATAGTGGATTTATATTGTGGATAGTTACACAGAAAAAATCAAGGTCCTAGGATCGGACTATGTTGGAGACGTGTTCAATAAGTTTGTGGCCGGAGGTAGAAGGTGAAGACCCCGGGAGGGGGGTACTCAAATTTGATTTGGGTATTACGTGCCTCTGGGAAATTTGGAAAGCCATTCATCCAAATACCAGTGTTTAAGAAAAATTGACCCATCCATATACCAAATCTTCTCAATTTTGAGCCAAATTTAATCAAAATTCTCATTTTTTCTGTCAAAATTTTCTAACATTTTGATAAGAAATGTCCAATTTGCGGTATTTGGCGCAAATTTTTGAAAAGAAAACCCATCAAAATGCCACAATTTGGGAAGAAAAAGGACCGATTGGAATACCCTAATTTGGGCACGTCCCTATAACCCCTTTTGTACTAAGTAGCGACCCACCAACCCCCCCACCCCCACCCCCGTGTGAAGACCTCTGCAGATGTTATTTTTTGTTATGTAATTCAGCTTAATTTAGGAATATAGACAGTTTCAAGAAAATATCTATTTCTGGTTTTAATTTTACAGGAAAATTTAACTTGTCATTTATAGAGGTTAGAATTCTAGGCAGGCTGTTTATGGAAGTTGATTTGATATTTTACTTTATTTTCCCTTGGAAATTGAAGAAATGGCAAATATGTCATCGACATGCAGTCGCCTTCAAAAATATGTTATCTTCCATACAATTTAATTGGGAGTGGCAAAAGATATTCTAATTAACCAATTAAGCAAATCCCAGAAGTTGCTATTAGTGAGATGTTGTTGGGCACAAAAGCAGTAAAATAGATTTCTTAAATGTCACACTAATTCAAGTTTTAACGCAATTCAATCTAAGCTTACAAAAAAGTGTGACCCAGAGGGATGTATGTGTAATATTACGGTTTGAGGTCACAGTCTGATATGCAGTGGCGTAGCCAGCATAGGGCAAGGGGGGCCCCCTAACAAAAAAATTGAGCAGGAAATCGGGACAGCAAGCGGGAAAAAATCAGGAAGGACAAGAAAAATGAGAGAGCAGCTGCAAGACTGCTAGACAGGAAACATGGGGAAAAGCAGAAAATTGTATCAAAAGATGTGCAAAATCGCTTAAAACTTTTTTTTTTTGCTTGTCAGTTTTTTTAAATCGACTTGAATTTATTTTGGGTGTACGAAAATTGAATTTTTGCTGGGAAAATTGGAAAGAAATGTGCAAACGCTGAGTGAAAATCAGGAAATAATCGGGACGAAATGTCTTTTCCCCCCCTGACCAAAAAGTCTGGCTACGCCACTGCTGATATACATTCAAGGCATGATCATGCTAACATTGGATGATTTATGCCCAATATTTATTGGTCTTGCTGAGTTTTAAAATATTTTGCCCAATATTTTTGCAACTCATATCTTGATCAATAAACTTGGGCTGAATCTATCCAATTTGTGTCACACATATTGAGTTTTTAGTAGGCTATCATTAATTTTAAAGGCAAGACCATGAGTTTTGATCATCTTTAGCTTTTTGAGTTAGTGTTGGGTAGATATTAATATCCTCCAAATGGTTTGGCTTAAACATGCTTACCTTTTCTGTTATGGTAATTTGTTGAATTAAATTTGGGATCCTGAATTTAAGGTGGCCTAGAACAGATAGAATTCCTCTATTTATTTTTCTAATTTTTTAATATATGGTGTTTTCATATGTGCTGATCACATTTCTGAAATAAAAAATGGGGGTCACCGACTTAGTTTTTGAGAAAATTCCATTTCAAGTAAACTATGTTTTACCACTTTTACCATTGACTTCTTTGGTAAAATCAAAATAAATCGGGACAAAAACACTTGTAATTAAAAAACGGCTCTATTTTTTCTCTCTTTTTCACATATGTTTTGGTCCTTATATAGTTCTTTAAAAAAAACGTGTAATAAAAAAATATGGTCACCGACTTAATTTTTGAGATAACAAGCAAAATTAAGCAAAAAATTGGCATTCTTTTAGCAATGAGTAACACCTTAAGCACTGTGTGCTTTGAGCCCTGCGTCATCAGGAATAACGCACATTGTCTTATGCGTGAATATAAAAATGACGCACGTGTAAGATCAAGTTATATTAAAGTGCAAGATACAGTACGCCAGAAAGTACGCTAAAAGCCAGGGATAAATACTTTGAAATTGTGTCCAACACCGCTGATATCAGCTCACTCGTGTCCGACACCGCATCTGTGCTAGGCCACCTTAATTTCACATGTATAGGAAAGCATGCATGTGCTTTTTAACAACTGTTTAGCGGCAAAACAATTTTTTGACAAAATACACTTGAAAATGCTTTTAGATAGTCCCATTTCTTCCTTTTATGCTGTTTTTACTATAAACCATATTTGATCAAAATGTATTCTGATCACTTTCACTCAAAATATCAATTTGAAGATTTTGATACCACATACAAGTGCATATTTTTCTCATAACCCCTGTAAATTTTCACGCCCATATTATGTTTCGTTGATGAAATATGGTCAAAATAGTGCTGAATTAATGGAATATTTTGTAAACAAAAGAAAATAGGCCTATCCTATAGGTTTCTATGGGTCACTCTCGGACACATTTTTGCCTATAGCATTAATTTGGCTCAAGGTATAAGAATTAAACTTTACAAATGCTTTATGTAGGTGATGACCCTTCATTTAAATAAAGAAAAAGTAAATCTTAAATTTTTCACCAGGTTGGAACACCTACCTTTAAGCATCTTTAAATTTAATAAATCAGATAAATATGTTTTACATTAAATAAACCGTTTGACTCAGAAAGGTTGAGATTTTGGATAACCAAAAATTGCGGGGAACCCCCCCCCCAAACTAAACTAAATTTCAATGGTTATCTGTATTTCATTAAGGAATATAATCATGAAATTTATTATACCGACTGCAGTACTGATGACCTCAAGGAAATGACATCAATTATTCTGAATATTAAAAACAAAATTTTATCTTTTAGATTATTAATAACTTTATACACTTAGATTTAAATATATTTTATTGTATGAGCTTAATGGAGCAAACGATCAATTGGCATTCGCAGCACTCGTTTCCATGGTAACAAAATTATATTCACTTAGTGATATAACTGGTAAACAAGAGTGCTTGAGTAGAGATATGAAAACCCGGGGGGTCACTCACATATGGAAGTGACGTACGAGTGCCACCGAGCACCTCAGAAGTAGGGGTCTTTCGGTGACAAATCAGGTAAAAAAGGGGGTCTTTCAGAGACAAAGAGAAAAAAAAGGGGGTCTTAGGATGAAATTCACCAAAAAGTAGGGTCTTTCCAGGTTAAAATTTGCAAAATTTTGACAAATTTTGTGAAATTTTCGATGATTTTTGCAAAATCTTTTACGATTTTTTCAAAATGTTCGAAAAAATTACATAAAATTAAGAAAATGGTGGGTCTTTGAGTGACAAAGGTTGACAGTTAGTAAAAATAGGGGGTCTTTCGTTGAGAGCAAGCGTAAAAAGCAAGGTCATTTTGGTGGCACATAGCGTGTATCTCAAATTTGAGTGCCCCCCCCCCTGCATGAAAAACAACACACTGAAGACTTTGCACTACATAGTGTACATGTCAATTTCTTTATTAGTTGCCTTTTTTGTTTTAACTACATGTACAGTATTGTTAAACACAAGTGCATAATTTACTTGAGAACCCAATACAGAGAAAGAGTGGGGATGGAGGTGATAGCAAATTATTTTCTGGAAATTTTGCTACCCTAAACGAGTATTTGATTTGTTATACTCATACTTATATGGCACATTGATAGGGTCCCTTATTCTTGATTGAAAATTTTATACATTTTAATGCAGGCCGCGACAATTATTTTTTTTTACTAGCCCGGTCGGGAAGCCACCAGTGCAAAATCACTTGCCCGAAACCTGCCAAAAATTGCCCGAAATTTGGTTGAAATTTTAACGACCGTCCTGGTGCAGGCAGGAAATGAGAACGGCTGCATCGGTTGACCGGTCGACGATAGAAGGAAAAGCAAAATTTCTCGCTGTCACTTATTCCAGATCGAAATACACCGGTCGATCTACCGAGGTAAATTGTCCGAACTAGAGGGGTTGAATCAACATATTTTCAAGTAATATTTTGAATGAAAAATTTAGAATTCAGTTTATTAAATATTCTGTTAAAATACCCGAAAGAGTTTTTTCCAAAAAAATTACAAAACCCGGTACAATCAAGGTTCAAAGTGGTGACTTTTTCCGATGTGATCGTCGCCATCTTGTTGTTAACTGAACGACTGAACTCGCAATTGCGCATGTGTGTACTACTACTTCATGCTTGTTAGTAGTTAGATAATGTTTGCGCATGCTCTTTCCTTATGTGAATTTAAGAACATCGCCATCTAGTGACAACATAATAAATAAACAAACACCGTTGGTTCATTCTTTTTCTCTCGATCGCAAATGACAATTTCTTTGTGGATAAAATGCATTTTTTCTGGACAGCTTTCGCATCTTTTGTTTTTTCGTCTACCGCATATTTCTTTATTTAAGACGAGTCTGGCATTTGAGTAATGGTACAACCGTGTTTCGTTTACAGCTAATACTAATAATAAGCAGCATGTCAAATGTGCTACTAGCCCGATCGGACAGTGCTGTTTGAACAATTACTAGCCCGAAATGAAATCCACTAGCCCCAGGCTATCGGACACGGGATTTGTTGCAGCCTGTTTTAATGGGTGAAACTTCAATATGGGGCACTCAACTTTGAGGTACGCACCATGTGCCACAAAAAAACCTGCATTTTTTGGCTCACTCTCACCGAAAGACCCCCTATTTTTACCAACTGTCACTCGATGACCCCCTATTTTTTAGGCACATATACGTATACCTTGTCAAAGGAAGTAACCCCCCCCAACCCAGGAAATATTAAAAAATATTCTAATCGAAAAATATATTACCCCTGTTTTACACATGTCGCCAGCCATGTTGCGTTTTATACAGTGTAGCCCCACTCTTTTCACATGCATGCGGGTCACATACAATGTGGAATTTTTAACAGTCTAATTAAAAAATATAAAACTCTGTAACATCGGGTCATCATTTTATTACAAGAGCTTTTTTACTGCATGTCGTCAATAATGCCAACAGATACGTTATAAAATTTTTAAATGGTCAAGAAACTGTAGAAATAATGAGGTAGATTGATGCTACCAAATGTGTTCAATCAGACTGACTTTGGTGTTATATAATATATTTTGAAAACAAAAATGTATCTTTAAAGTAAAAAATTTGCAAGCATATTAATGTCAATAAAGCCATATGTTAAGCTAGTGCCGCAACAGATACGTTATGTACATTTTATTACCCCTTGTGAAAATGCAATGCATTATAAAGGGGAATGATACAATTGTTAACAAAAATTAAGTATTTGTTAAATCCCCCACGTACTGTTTCTTCTTCAGAAACCCTAAGAGTTTACGATTTTGTATGTTTTTCATGAGTTATTAGTAGTTGAAATTTGAAAATTTCTGAGACCAAAGTGACGCTTTATCGGAGAATGAGCCTAAAATATGTCAGAAGATGAAATTGGCTTATTACAATCATTATTCTATTATCACATAGACTTTACAAAGATGTGAAAACCCTTTGTAAGTGTTCACTGCATCGTAAGGTATATGAATTATGAATTAGAAAAATCGAACCCTTTGTTAACTTTGCGTTGCGTCAAGAGATGATCGTAGCTAACGATGGGTTTTGGTTTTACGATGGGTTAACGATGTATTTTAACGTTAGTGAAATCGACCCAGGCACACTACATGGCAGGTATTTTCTATAGCTAGGCAAATGCACATGTGTAAGAAAAATACCCATCGCATTTTTTAAATAGGGTCCGCAAAGGCAGCTGGGATTGATAGATGTGATAGTCGGTCGATTGATCGCGTCATGGAAATTATGCAATTGAAAAAGCCTATGGTCGTGATGGCGGTGGCTGTACAGTATAGGAGATTTACGAAGGATAAAACGGTAGGGTAGGCCTACTAGGGTTGCTGATTTTGTTTTATTATGATTCTACTTGTAATATTTATTTAATTCTAGTCAAAGATTATTGACCAATATCATGGGTTTTTTTTCTTAATTGTGGCTGATTTTTGACATTAAAAAACTTTTTGCTTGAGTTGTGTGGAGAACGTTGAACCTTAATTTAGATCACCCCTCTAGGAAAATGTTTAAATTTCATAAACAAAATACGGTCTGGATTCGGCAATCTTTGGCTTCTGTCACTCACAGATAATTAGTACATAATGAGGTGTGATTTTCCCAAAAAAGGAAATCATTATGCATGTTTTATTTGCCATAGCACTTTTCTTGGTGTGTTGTAGTTGAAAGCACCCTTTCCTGAGTTCTCAGCATCAGAGTTTGAGTCCGAGATCACCCGGGATAAGCCACGCATCCTAAAGGTGCATTTACACTGCAACGTATTGGGGGGTAACGACAAGCAACGTAGACCTGCGTATTGCAGTTTTAAATTTTACGCCCGTCATCGTTAGTTAAAGTCAGCTAACGCTCACACACGCTGCTAGCTACGCACCCTATGGTTACTATCAGTCGCTTTCAGTTACAACTTTTTAGTTGCAAATACGTTACCCTACGTCGAAACAAGTTGTGACAGTGTTTTCTTTTGATTTGCCCTATATTGTGTTCCTGCTAAGGCTGTATGGCGCAAGAGCCTTGGTAATAGGAGCAATAGGTTTCTGTCAATGTGCGAAAAAGATTCTTTTTCTTGCTTTGTTTTATCAATTTGCAGGCTCAGCTTGCGATTTTGGCGCAAGCACCTCTCCAACTTTGTTATAATTGATCGAATTGGCGAAAGCTAAAAAACCTTATCGGGAACACTAATAGTGACCTAGCTGTTTTTGGCATACCACAAAATATAAATCACACTACTTTTACTATAGGCAAAAAAATAATTTATTGGACAGTTTAAACAGAAATTCAGAGTGCAGGGCCCCATTGTTTGTAATTGCAACCCGTACCATGGATTTTTGTTTAAATTGTCCAATAAATTATTGTTTAGCCTATAAGACCATACCGTAGTCAGACGTCTCTCCAACAGCCCCACACCGACTTGTACGGTTTCTTGAGTACCACGTAATGTAAATCGGACCGTTCCATTAGGCGCTTCGACAAAGTCCAAGGTGATTCCATTGTTGGCTTCTGCTTTGATTGCCTTACAGATGGCTTCTATCTGAAATTTTAAATTTAAATTTGTTATGCTTTTTATGTTTTTTTAATCAGTTGTCATCAATTTACAGACCTGGGTTGAATTTTTTAGAGTAAGGCCAAGAAAAAAAATTGTTGTGTTGCCCTCAAGTGGAATTTCTGAAAAATTGAGTTGGTCGGTCAGAAAATAATTTGTTCAAAACTTTTTTTTTAACGCACCTAAAGTTTCAAATTTGGGTGCTTATTCCACTATTTTCAAAATATTTTCTTAAAAACACCCAATCTGAGCAAAATTGGGTGCTTTCCCGACCCTATTTTTTTTTTTTTTAATTTTGAATTTTTGAATAGGTTCGGTCGCTGAGGGCAACACAACAATTTTTGTAAGCTGGTTTCAGAGTGTCTGTTGTGGTCGCATTGACCAGGGTGATGTCAAAAATTTGAGTGCGCAAACTCAACCTTGTGTCATCTGGAAAATTTGCAGCAATCATTTCAAATCGATATATCGTTTACTTCGGCGTGATGGTCGCAACAACACTTCATTTTGAGTTGGAAAATATCGGTAAAATCAGCTGACAAACATCCCCTTAGCATCAGTAGATACACTTTCAAAAATTTCAGAGTTCACTCGCAACTCGCTGCTTTTAAGGAGTAGTTAAAGAGCTGCAAGCTTTTTCACCAATTTTTCTGCTGGTAAATCATCCAATGCTAGTGCTAGTCAAGACTGAGCTGCCCAGAGTTTGCTCCAAAAATAATCCTCCCAAGAAACTTGCAATTGGTCAACAAGTAAGTAAACGATCGAGCTCTGAAATTGTGAAAGCTAAAAGAAGACCTTCTCCACCCGGTCCAGCGTTCAACAAGAAGAACTGAGTGCTTAGCACCTGGGGGGGGGGGTACTCAAATTTGGTTTGGGTTGGGACGTGCCTCTGGGAAATTTGGAAAGCCACCCATCCAAATACAAATTCTTAAGAAAAATTGACACATCCATGTACCAAATCTTCTAAATTTGGAGCCAAACTTAATGAAAATTCTAATTTTTTCTGTCAAAATTTGCTCTATTTTGGCAAAATTTTCTAACATTTTGATAAAAAATGTCCAAATTTGCGACATTTGGCACAAATTTCGGAACATTTTGAAAAGAAAACCCATCAAAATACCACATTTTGGGAAGAAAAAGAACCAATTGGAATACCAGAAAGCCTGATTTTGCTACCCGAATTTGCCGCACGTCCCCATAACCCCTTTTGTACTAAGTAGCCCCCCAGGGCTTAGCACAAGAATCATGGATCAACTAAAGATCCGTTTTCCATCTCAAGGACTATACTCAATAAATCCTGAAGTATGCAACAAACAATCAGACTCTGCTACAAGATCCACAGCACATTCCTTGTATTCTACAATATTGTGAACTGGTGGTTTTGTATTTTGTAAGAGACTAGCAATGATTGATTAGGAATACGATTGATTAAGACCAAATCACTGTGTATTAATATTTTTGTACATGAATCGTTCATGATTTTGGTATTATTTATGGCTAATTTTGTTGCTATCAGATGGACAAACCTTGAAAATAAGTTTATTTGAATATTCAGCAAGATTGAGTACATCTTTTTTATTTGGAAAACATGGACTATTTTACTTCCCCGTATGGTCATGTTGGTTTTTGTGCGTTAATCAGCTGCTTGTTGCATACCTCAAGATTTATAGAATATAAGCAAAGGAACTTCTCAGCACTGTAGTGCACAAGGGGAGGGTGAACTTCAACAAATTTTATATGCCTTGGTGTTATGTGTCTGCTAGACTTTGAAAATTGGACCATTCCTACATGTTGCTTATAGAATAAAAGATGATATTTATTATTTTGCCCATCATCTCATAATGGATGGGCGTAAATTATTTTGAGTCATGAGTACCCCCAAAGGGGGTGGCCATTACAAAAAATAATGTACGCCCATCCATTGTGAGACGATAGATTACAGGCAAAACAATGAATATAATATTTTATTCTTATTCTTAATCACAATGTTGAGATTCAGAATGAAGTCAAGTATTTGCCAAAAAAATAAAAGATACCGTTATCGTAAAGATACCCCTATTCAAACATGTTCAAGTAAAGAACTGAGTGTCAGATGCGTGCATATATCAACATGGCACCGTAATTTTTAAAGCACAGCTCCACTGCATGTAATGTCTCATAAATAAAGATTAGGACATACGTCATTAAGGCTTGGCGTCCAAAGACATTCGCTCACCCGAGAGACATTCGCTCACGATATTCGCTTTGAAATATTCTCTAAAATAGAGGTTAAACATCTCTTACAATGTTT
>JXSR01S048890.1:157748-175747 GCA_000969725.1 Ophiothrix spiculata
GCTCACCCGAGAGACATTCGCTCACGATATTCGCTTTGAAATATTCTCTAAAATAGAGGTTAAACATCTCTTACAATGTTTAAATATTGATTAAACAATGTTAGCATTATTGAAATCGATGGTAACAACAATTTAACCAACATTCAAGCATTTTAGGTTTCATTACCTCTCAATTTGACCGAAAAAGTCAGAGCGAACATCGCGAGTGAATGTCTCTCGGGTAAGCGAATGTCTTTGGACGTCAAGCCTAACTGGTCATAATTTTTGTTTCACACAAAAACATTGGTAAAACCATGCCAATTTGTATTCAACGTATTGTAACTATTGCTGGAAAGCTTATTTTCCGAGGATTTCAGTTTTACCAAAATAAGCCTAATTTTGAGGGATGGGTAAAAATTATACAGGGTGCAAAATCAAATAAAAGTGCATTTTGGTCAACCAACTTGGCACAATGAGATTTTGTTGGGGAAATGTGTATCCAGATGACAGAAACATTACTTGATGGATGTAATGATGGCCTTTCATAAAATAATACATTTGGTGACCAATTTTATAGTGGTCAAAATACTGAGGATGGTCAAAATTTATGAACCAACTCATTGATTTTTGGGATATTTATCAGTCATAATTTTTTTCCTGTATACACTACCTAACAATTAACCACATAATTGGAATCCTCGTCAAATTTCCTTTTGAAAAATTTATAACTTTTACCAACTACGTTGACTCGGTCAAAAGTTATGCCGTTTTAAAATTTTCGAGTGTAAATGCATGTTTTGTACAGTAATGTATAGAGAAAACTACCCACATATAAACCATTTAAAAAAAGCAAAATTTGAATGATATGTCAATATTCGATACATGCTTTAGCATAATACATATCTCATTGAAGTATATGCAAAAAATTATGATCCCAGCATTTTTATTTTTAACAATACACGTGTTTATAAATCATAACCTTTTTACACTTTTGCATGTAATCCTATGCGCGCCTCCTCCACCGTCGCCTCCTCCTCCCGATCCATCGTGTTCCCTAGTAACGTTTCTGATGAAATTAGAAATTCTATCTTGGACATGATTGTTGACTATGCTCAGCTTCAATGACCCGTATCTCGTAATTCACTATGCCAACCTTAAGATAACTTTCGATATGGCTGGTCACTATTAGAATTTTAATTTCACTGGTCCTCCACATTTCATTGCATACACATGAGTATAGTAACATGCAGGTTTCACAAAAAGAAAATGGTTTTCCCAGAGTACAAAACCCTAGGGGGGCCACTGAACTATATTGGTGTACACATGCGTGAACAGAAAAACACGGAAAAAGGGGTCATTTTCTCGTGACCAAGACGGAAAGCACTGTAGGTGTTTAGGGGTCTAAAAACGCTGATTTTCAACAAAAAGGGGTTGTTTTTTAAACAAAAACACAAAATGTCCACAAAAAAGGGGAGTTTTTCAAAACCTGAAGAAAAAATCAAACTTTAAAGGGGTAAAATTTAGAGTAAAATTGCACGTAAATCCTTGTTTAGGGGTAATTCTTCAAGGGAAGCAAAGACTTGTTTAGGGGGTATTTTGTAAACCTTTGTTCACGCATGTGTACATCAATATATCTGAGTGGCCCCCCTGGGTACAAAACACGCAAGTCTACACATTGTGCCATCCATTTTGTATTTATAACTCACCCTATTTTTGCCAGTGTTGGTACTATTGTCTGCAAACTTATCACCTAGGCGCTCTGAGGGAATGTAAAATGTCTGTTAAAAGAAAATGTTCAAAAATTGACTTAGGTATCAGTAATTATAATATCAACAAGGATTAAGAAATATTGTACCATACCCTGGGGGGTACTCAAACAAAATTTTGGTAGGTATATGATATCTGCGATATCCAACATAGGGTCTTGCGAAACTGATTTTTGGTCAAAAATAGGGCTATGGAACTGATTTTTTCCTGAAATTTAGGTCTCTGGAACTGTTTTTTCCATAAAAATACAACTATTTGAGCTGAAAATCCCTGGCGAAAATCGCTCAAAATTAGGTTGAAAACTTATAAAACATACTTTTGAGTCATTTTCTTTGAAAATGGAGATCTTCGGAACTAAAATAACCTTAAAATGAGCATCTTGGGGAGCGGAAGAAGCAGCTTGAAATGGGGGTCTTGAGGGCAGCACATACCCATACCTTCCGTCAATGTAATTGACGGGACCGCATCATACTTTAAGCAATTCCTGTTTTAATTGAAAATTCTCAAATAAATATTGTAAATGATTTAATATTCACTTTGCCAATTTTTGACAATTGTGCTCCAATAAATACGGGGCCTAATACAAAACATATTTATCCCACCGCTGCCACAAAATTTTAATTAAGTATGTAATCAGAGACACCTTGGAGAGTGATCAATTCTGACTACATTGAAGATATGAATCTGCTCTGAGTCTACCACACGTGACTCAATTGTTGAATCTTCAACGAGAAAGTATAAAATGAGGTCCAAGTTCAAAGGTCAACTTACTTGATAAAATATTAAGATTTGAACAAGCTACGATCATGCTGAATTTTAGCAGATCATAAAAGCTTTCGCTTAAACGTTTTAACCAGTCCAAGTAAAATCGGTTTATATTTACCCAAAATTTCTGGCAGCGGTATTGGTACCACTGATCCTTACAGTGCGATTTTCATAAATTTAATTCAAAAAAGTTCCTTTCTTATAAAAAAATATCGTTTTTGGTCTTGTTTTTTTTAAAGGAGTAAATTTCTACCTTTTTAGAAGCAAATTTTACAATTTCAGCGCTAAACTTTGCTATGATTTTTGATGTGCGAAGCGCAAAAAATTTTATTTTTTTTTTGTTCCAATTATGAAAAAAGATAGTCATTTAGTGTGAAATGATGACACTGGAGTGAAAAAACTTACGCCACTGTCACTGTGCAGGTTGCGTATGATGAGGGTGTGTGCGAGTACACATCGGTAATGACAATGTACTACGCGTATCTTGATTGGTTGTTTGATGCGGTGGTTGTGTAAAAAGGTCTATTTTATACTACGCAAGGTGAAACGCTTGTTTACTCATAATTTGTAGGAAATTTAATGACTTAAATAATAGTAGAACAGTTTCATATTATTTCAATTTTTTTATTAAGACAATTTTTCATCAATTTATATTACCGTATTAGGTTTATATATGTTTTGACATTTTTTTGTAAGCATGCATGCTTTACCCACATAGACATAGTTTAGGCGATAATATCAAATGTGATCACAAATAATGAAAGTTTCGAAAATTACATTTTCAAAAATAATGAAATATGATTTCATATCTCGCTGAAAAAAATCTGCAGTGTCACTGACGGGGAAATCATTTTTGAGTCATTTCAAATAGAACATAAATATTTTACCCGTTCAAAATCAGCAGGTGGCACTTCTCCCGCCATAGTATGATACCGGTGTGTCGATGGTCAACCAATGCATAAAACAGGCACACGTGTGTTAATGATTAACTTAGAACTGAGAGTAAGCTTATCGAGTTGTTGTTGAGACCGTTGATTGTTGCGAATTCAGTGACGGTGACAAAATCTTTGACAGCTACATTTCAGCGATATTTTTCATCCTGTATTTCTCTTTGACATACTGAATACATGATTATGTTATAAGGAAGTGATTGGCAATAAAATTAAATCATGACAATATCCTAGAAGTAAAATAAAGCCACATTTCTGATCACTTCTACGTCTAACAGCTGTGACATTTACTCCATATTTATTTTTCTTGACAACCCCTGGCTGACCTTTGACAGGTGGCGTCACCGGGAATTTCCCACCAAAAACAGTAGATGGCGGTATTCCGTTTCGTGTAATGGAGTCCCTGAATGGTGTCCTGAAAGTATGCTCCTCCTCCTCCTCTTCCACCTCATCTTCGTCGTCGTCATCATCATCATCATCACTGTCATCATCATCATCATCATTATCATCATCATCATCATCATCACCTTCATTATCATCACTGCCATCATGATGATGATCATCATCATATTATGATCATCATCATCGTCATCGTCATCGTCATCATCATCATCGTCATCGTCATCATCATCGTCATCATCATCATTATCATCATCATCATCATCATCACTGTCATCATAATCATCAGTGTCATCCTCCTCCTCATCATCATCATTGTCATCGTCATCTTCATCGTCATCATCATTGTCATCCTCCTCATCATCATCATCATTGTCATCGTCATCTTCATCGTCATCATCATCCTCATCAACATCATCATCATGATCATCATCATTGATGTCATCAGTGATCCTGCTGAGGCCGTATGGCGTGCCATCACACGAGCCAGGAAAATTGCCGCAAACACCTTGCTCTTCAACATGGTCAAAATTATTTTTAGTTAACTGAAGATGATGTTAAATGTCTTGTCGAGTAGTTGTGTATTCTCAGATCGTTTGATCAAATAATTATCAAATGATGAAAGTAATATATATGCACATATGATATTTATACATAAATGTACCCAATTCTAAAGTATACATATCTGTAATATTTAAAACATTATATTTAGCAAAATTTGGAGCAGTATATGACTTCTGTATTGACTATAAGAAATAGCTCTAATTGCCCACTTCTGAAGTTTTTATGCGTTTGTCCACATATGATTTGCATGTATTCCCTCAACAAGTACTCCATATAATAGGTTAGATAAGGTGATACGAGTGTACAATATAAAGTATGTAATATGCGATTCGGCATAAATGTTCAATTTTGTTAATCTAATATATACTTATTAGTTGTTCGTTATTTACAACCGCTTTTAAAGTTATGGTTCACAACAAAAAGTAACAAAATATCAACTTTATATCACCCATATTTTCGTACGCAGAAAAAAACCATTACTATGTTACAGGTAAATCTATATATGTGTCATTAAATTTATCCAAACAATTTCGTTTTTCCCGCAGAAGCAAACTCTTTGATATCAACTTTATGTCGACACATATGTCGACGTCGGCAACAAATTATTGCGACATGTCGACATGAAACAACAGTCTCGACAGAAAAAAAAACAACATTTCTAAGCTTTTTGAAAAGCATGGAAGTAACAAGGCAGGTCTATAGTACAGTAATTTGACAACTTTTCGTCATCGTTTGTTTTGTTTTTTTGTAAATTGCAATGACTTTTGCTTTTTTGAGCTTGCTTCCAGTAGAAATGGATAAATTGAATATAGAAGCAAGAGGTTGAGCAAATTCACTGATAACTCTTTTTATGATAAAGTTCCCAATGTTATCGTTACCAGCACTCTTTAGAATTAAACTTGTAAGCAATTGTTAATATTTCTTTTTTAACAATAGGTTGAAAAATATATTACTGCTTTTCATATTGTTGAGATAGTTATAATATCCTTTTCCAGTACAATTGATTTGTGATGCAAGTTTAGGACCTATATTAACAAAAAAAATCGTTGACACCATTTGCAATGTCATTATAATATAATATTTCAATCCTCATCCTTAAATTAGTTCTGTTTTGATTGGTTTCGGGATCTACCTAGTACATCAATATTGTTTTCCACATTTTCCTCTTATGGTTCCTCACATTTTCAAATTTAGAATGAAAATACATTCTTTTCGATTTTCGAATAAGCATGGTTAATTTATTATTGTAGGTCTTGAACTTTTGAAGTTTTCCTTTGCTCGGCGAGTTTAGATAACATTTGTATAGTTTGTTCTTATATTTATACTTTTAATTAAGCCCTTGGTGATCCATGGTAAAATTGAATTCTTCTTTCTATTATTACCACATTTTTTTAAGTGGGATACATTCGATGTACAGATTATCGAAAGTGTCCATGAATTTTTTGTAATCTTCATCAGCATTATTGCCGTCCAAGATTTCATCCCAATTAACCTTCGAAAGCTTAAAGGGACTAGCCTAGATTCCACCTAGAATTAAATATTTATGGAAAAGCTCTAAACAAAGCTTAAAAGTATAGTAAAATCCAAAAAAGTGCAAAAAATTTCACGCAAATAGCTCAAATTGAGAGAGAATTAATTTGCAATATGTCATTCTTTGATGGTGGTGTGTTTCCTAAATCCTAACTTTTGTACCTCAGATTGATTTACCAGATAAAAGATCAAACAAAGCTCATGGAGATAATTTAAAACATATCAAAAGGGAAACAATTCCATCAAAAATAATTTGTTTGGTAATCACAAGTGTAGAAACAAGATTTTTATCAGTTTTCAAACTAAAAACACTGTTTTCACACCTTTTTGTCTCCGGCGACAACAATTAAAGTAGGTAAAGAATTGCTATTTTCTTCAATGTTCCTCAAAATCATGGAAAACCACTTGTAGGTTATATTATTATAAACATGTTCTATCGATTCAAGTAAAAAATATGCAGGTAAAAAATTAGTGGGAAGAATCTAGGCCAGTCCCTTTAAGTTTAAAGTTAGCAATATTATGATCAGAGTGATTTCTACTGTACATTTCTTTCTTTGTATTATCTGAATACTTGTTATTTTCCCGATTGGCGGCTAGTGGTTGGGAAATGATCTGTCAAATCTGTGACGATAATCGGACTTTACAATGTTTTCAATATTAGTGAATATGTTATCAATGATTGTAGCTGAAGTTTCCGTAATTTTTTAATTCTTGTTGGTTTATATATAGGGGTCATTGAATAAGAATAGATAAGTTCCAGGTAATCGTGAATTTGTTTTTGGTCATCGAATTTTAGTAGATCAATATTGAAATTGCCCATATAAAATGTCTCTTTTCAGAGTCAAAAACTTTGAAAATAGGATTGATGTCATTGTCGTCATCATCATCATCGCCATCGTCATCACTGTCATTGTTATCATCATCATAATCTTCATCCTTGTCATCATCATCATCATTGTCCTCATCCTCATCACTGTCATTGTCGTCGTCATCATCACCATCGTCATCATTGTTATCATCAAAATCATCATCATTACTGTCATTGTTGTCATCATCATCGCCATCATCATTGTTATCATCATCATCTTCATCCTTGTGTCATCCTCATCGTCATTGTCGTCATCATCATCCTCCTCCTCATCATAATCATCATCATTTTCTTCATCCTCATCACTGTCATTGTCGTCATCATCATCACCATCGTCATCATTGTTATCATCAAAATCATCATTATCACTGTCATTGTTGTCAACATAATCGCCATCATCATGATCATCAACATCATCATCTTCATCCTTGTCATCATCATTATCATTTTCTTCATCATCATCATCACTGTCAATTGTCGTCATCATCAAAATCATCTTCATCATCACTGTCATTGTTGTCATCATAATCGCCATCATCATTGTTATCATCATCATCATCATCATCATCTTCATCCTTGTCATCAATCATCATCGTCATTGTCGTCATCATCATCATCATCATCATCATTGTTGTCGTCATCATCATCACCATCGTCATCATTGTTATCATCAAAATCATCATCATCATCATCACTGTCATTGTTGTCATCATAATCGCCATCATCATTGTTATAATCATCATCTTCATCCTTGTCATCAATCATCATCGTCATTGTCGTCATCATCAACATCATCATCATCATCACTGTCATCATAATCATCATCGTCGTCATCTTCATCCTTGTCATCATCATTATCATCATCATCGTCATCCTCCTCCTCCTCATCATCATCATTTTCATCAGCAGCAGCAGTTGGCAGTTGGTATGGTATCCTTCTGAGTAATCACTGGGACATCCGAATTTTTTTTCTAAATTGCGCCCTCACATGACATTATTTTTCAACAGGTGAATTCAGGTGTAAATATGGCGGAACGTCTCCGCAAAGAAGTACTTCCTCCTCCATGGTCCTATGGGGTAACCAAAGATGGAAGGATATTTTTTATAAAGTAAGTATTATCTCAAACATATAATCTAGCTTTCCAGCTGCTTCATTCAGTCTGTCATGTGTTGTAACTATTGTAATCAATGTGTGTTTTGCTCCGTCTTTTTGCAGTGACCAAACCCGTAGAACAACTTGGATACATCCCATTCGTGCTGTACCGATTGGAACTGGCTGTACAAACAGGGAAGGTAGGCAATAACAATAATAATACTATGTAGATCGGGATAAGATTGAAAAACTACGTTATTCAGGTACAGGGTTTTGTACGAATAACTTTGTTGGAAATTTTGGGTATCCTGTAGCTGTACATGTTACACCCAGTTCTGGGAGGATAATTCTCTGATTATCCTCCCAGCTTACAGCCTTACTTGAAAAGCTGTGGAGTGTGAGGCTGAATGTTGACACTAAAATTTCTCCTTTTTGGACCAATATGCAGGAATAAAAATACCATGTAGTGCTACCCATACATGTAGTAGAGAGTTATAATGGATGATGGCTAAGAAAAATGAAAATCACTCACCTTTTTTTGGTAAATAAAATCCCAAGTCAAAATTATATATCCATTTAGTGCAGCATTCTGTCAACATGGAGCCAAGCTTGACACTAGTAGTGTCAACATGAGGCAATAATTTCCACATGTTAAAACATTTCACAGCTTGAATGCACACAGTGTTGAAGGACATTAATCAACATGTGAACATTTTAGCATGTGAAAAAAGAAATGCTGATGTCATACTAATCTTGGAATGTGATTGGCCATAATAATTTCCCTCCATTTACTTCAAACTATGAAACCCCTCACAGGCACATGGAAACCACACCACTCATTTACAAATCAATATCATGCTTCAATGGTTTCAAATGCACAATTGGGATAACAGCATGCTGTGTTCAATAAAGGACCTCACTGCAGTTAATATAAAACAACCTGTGTAAGTGGTGTGTTGCCTTCTCATGTTTGTGCAAATTTTGCAGCTCAGATCATTCAGTTGGGGCTCTTCAGAATTGCACAATAATTCTGTCATTTTAGGATCAAGCTGTCAATATAGGATTTCACAAACAGCTTTTTTATAAAGAGGAATTTATGCCTTCATAATTATCCTGTGTATTTAGCAGAAAAAATATGGGTAAGTCTTTAATTTTAGGAGTATATTATGGTAAACAAACAACAGCTGATGTGTCTAACATTTCACATGGACCCTAATGTATACTGACATACAGGTATACTGTACATGTATGTGTCAAGTCTTTCAAACTTTTGTTTACCCGAAATATCTGGCTGTGCTGTGGCACAGCCAGAAGCAAGCTCTGCAATAAAACCTGCGCATAAGTGCACATACCCAATATCCCCAAAAATGATCATAGCTATCAAATACGAACTGCAACCCTCCACAAACATGACAAAGGATATTTATAATAAATTTACTTATTATAAATACTTCCCGAAGTTGTTAGTCACACAAAAATGATGTTTGAAGATATGTTTACAAACAGTTGCTATGTAAACAACCGAAACATTCCGTTTGATTTCTCTGATCAGAACAGTGCAATTTTCATGAATTTAATTCAAAAAGGTTCCTTTCATTAAAGGTGCAATTCATGATTTTGATGTGAAAAAACCTTGCTTCTTTTCTAGCTAAATAAAAAGAAGAGTGGAACCCAAATATATACTGAAAATTTCACTTGATTCCGACCATTTATTTCCAAGTTACAAGCTTTTCAGCATTTTGAAAATCCCCATAGGCTACTGTGTTGTAATTATTGTCGGGGCCCCGACAATAATTAGAAAATGACACAATTTCTCACTTTTCTCAAAAACGCAAGCATATATGACAAAATGGTTTGGGGATCGTAACATATACCAGGTGAGGATTCTTTTAAGCTAAGAAACTCATTTTTGATAGAGGTGACCTTGAGGGTGAAAAGTGAATCATGAATTGCCCCTTTAATATGTAATAAAACACTTCTGTTTGTTCAAGTACCGTTTGTATTTTTCAATTTATGGACAAGTGGCCTTTATGTGATAGGCTGTACTACACAGTTTGCCTCAAGCCAAAAACAAAGTTTTTTGGCATGTGTTTCTCGAGCAAACTTTTGTTGACGTTTTCTATATGATCTGTAATCGATACTTCATACCCGTTCATTCTCATCCCCGAACAGTATAGGTATTTTGGGGTTATGTTTGCATAACCATAAGATGGAATAAATTTGTTTTAAAAAAAGAAATTATCTAAATCTATAGTACCTGAAATGACCCAAGGCCAATTTCGCTAACATAATTTTAAATTTTAATTTGAACTTAAAAACATACCATTTTATGATGAAAATTGCACTAATTACAAACCACAATAAGTCATTTTTGAAATTAACTAATTATAGGGGTCTAAATCATTGGCGTGTCCAGGATATTTTCGTGCGGGGGGCTAAGAGGGGCTTTCAGTATTTTGCGGGGGGCTTGAATCCTAAAAACATCAAAAATCGGCTGATTTTGCATGATTTTTAACAACGTGCGGGGGGCTTCAGCACCCAAAGCCCCCTCCTGGACACGCTAATGTAAATGATTGATTTCCCATCCACTCCAACTCAGAAATTTTAACAAACTATGACATTTATAGCCCTTTTTGCATACAAACATGACCAAAGGTATGAATCTCGGGTATGAATATCGAACGGGTATGAAGTGTCTCGGGTATGAAATGTCCAGATTCCATCTGTATCTGTGTTCGATACTGCACAACGCTCCCAAGTTGGAGCCAAACATGCAGGGTATGGCTAGTCCCAGAGCTGTGACCATGGACCATCATTTACTTTTATCATTGGGTATTGTAATTTCTATAGGTCCTAGGTCACAGGAGTTATGTGTAATACTTTGGCCATTTAAGCTTTCTAAGTTTTGACATGAAATATTTGAAAAATTAAAAGCCTAAAATAATTCCACTTAGCATAGGCAACATCTTTTAAATAGTGTAGAATCATTACAAACCTAATTTACATGTAAGCCAAAAGAAGAAATTTATCATCCAAAATCTGGACGTAAACAAATCTGAGGTTGTCAAATTCAGAAACCCAATGTTACAACATACAAGGCAAGTTTAGGCCCAAAAATCACACATTTTGATTTTAAATGTTAACAAACCACCTAGCATAGGATGCACAATACTCTCAAGAAGCTTACTAATTAAAAAAATTGTGAACAGCTTAAATATTTTGGTTGAATTTGAGGTGTGAACTTAGTCCTCAGATGGTCTGTACAGACATGCTTATATGGCAGTTTTACTACATAGCATTTCCCATGACTTGACACTAAGTCAAGTCATGGTACCAGGACTAGGGTATGGCGTGCGTGAGATTGGAGTTCTATTGTTGCCGAAGATGGTATTTGGATTAATTGATATGGCAGATTGTTCCAGTCTATTATCGTTTTAGGAAAATAAGAGTATTTTGTAGCTCAGTCTTTGTTGGTTGCTATGATTTGGTATGAATCCAGGTGCGAATGTCGGGATTGACGCCGAGATGGCTGAAGCAGATGGTCCAGTAGTAGAGCCAGGTCGCCTTGTTTGGCTTTATGTAGGATGGTTAACCGGTTGACTAGTCCTATTCTCAAGCGAGTCCCACTCCAAGTCCTTAATTAGCTGCGTTATGCTGGTTGTACGGTCATATATGGAATAGATCTCAAACAAAAACATGCTATCTAAGTAAACACAGTGAGTCGGGGGAGGTCGCGAGATTTCCCGTTCCTCTGTACAATATTATACCGTGAAATATTGAATCGATTGTACACTTTATGGTTAACATGAATATTAATGAGTAAAATATTTTCAAAGCCTATATAAGTTATAAAATCGAAACATAGACCTGGAAAACAAAACATGTTGCATATTTATGCATGAATATTGTGTAAATATAATGCAACTAAATTTTTCGAAATATACACTTGACATTTCGTGTACAATTTTACTGGCAAGTTATTTCACGCTATAAATCTTCAAAATAGGCCGGTGATTTTCTCTAAAATTATCAATTCAGTGTAAAATATAGGCCTATATATATTTATGCCGATATGTTTGTAAACTTGTATATAATAACGGTCAACTACCAGATATTTTATTTTTTTAAAAACATGAATAATAATATTGTTGCTCCAGCATTGTTCATGTTTAAATTAGATATAGAGGCAGGGGTGGGATAAGCTTAGTTCTAGTTATTGTAAGGGGAGAGTTTGTTATCTTGTAGTCTGAAAAACCTTTTATCGCACTGCACGTGAACAACAATGTATTAATGTTTAAAAAAACCAACCAATTTTATCTGGTAGTTGACTATATTACATGTATATAATACTAGCCCGAAGAAAGCCTTTTTCACGTCTTGTGCGCCAAGGTTAAAGTTCACACGCATCTCACGCGATACTTGTGAGCTCTCATGATTTGACAGTTCTGTACTTTGCTGTGTGACTTGATCATCGATTGATTGGCTTGATGCTCCAGCATTCCTCATAAAAATTATGTACTGGCAAAGATTTGATTGATGGCAGCGGTGGGATTAGGTCCAATTATTGTAAGGAGGAGGGGAGGATGTTAACTAGCAGATATTTTGTCTCAGTAGCAGATATTATAAAAATTTGTTGTTTTCAAACGTTATTTAAAAAAATATTGTTGCTCCAGCATTTCTCATGTTGATACTGGCAAAGTACAAGTAGAGACTGCTTAAGGTCATTTTTCGATTTGGTGGCAGCGGTGGGATAATTTCCAATTATTGTAGGGGGAGGAAAGATTGTTAATAAATCAAACATTTGCACCAGGATGACATATATCGTAAAAATTCACTTTAGAGATATCGGTAATTTAGTCTAGAAACACTATTTTAAGATTTTGTATATAATATTTTAGAAAATGCTGTTTCAAGATTTTACGATTTAGAAAATTAGCACTGGAATTGTTACAAATAATAGTGAAAATTAGAGATAAAAATCTTATTTCGTTTTGGAGATATTAATTTATGGGGTGGCAAATATTAAATATTGCAGCCTGAGAAAACAATAAAATACCAGGTACATAAGAAATAGAATCACAAATTTTGAGTTGTGAAGTTACATTTCCCACCATAACTTTTGAACGGAAGCTGTGATTGTTGTCAAACAAAAAGTAATAGAAATGGAATTGTTTCTTTCATTTAAATTTGCAGTTTTTACTTTTAGCTTTTCCAACATGGAGTACCCCGTTTCTTTTTTATTCAAATATTAAAGTTTTTACAAGTTTTCATAACCAAGTGGATCATGGCTATAATGCCTTTAATGGCAAGGGTATACGTTTGGTTACATGTGTGATCATGACCCATTGCTGGAAAATGGCCCAGGAGCAAAGTGAATTGCCCATTTTAATAAATAATTGTCATACATAACGCCGGTATTGGCCTAAAATTATTTTTTTGTTATTTTTGGTCTATTTTGGACCTATTTTTGGCAATATTTCAAAAAGTAAGTCAAAAATCAAAAATTTAAGAAATGCGTTCCCCGACATGTGTTTCTAGATTCTAAAAAGCATTCGAGGTCCAACTTTTATTTTATTTCAAATTTAGTTAGGTTGTTTACAAATATAGTGGTCCAAGAACAAGGTTTTTTGGACAGTATGATTTTGAACCAAATCTGACCTAACCCTCATCTTCTACATGAAAATCCACATCTAGAAATGTGTACTTTTATATGGATTTACTTATCTTTTGCTGAGTTACAAAGCATAAAATATTTCTGAAAATGAGGGGTTAACTGTGCCCTTAACTAGATCATATAATTTATTATATTTGCCTGGTTTGTACTTGTAATTGTTTAGTAATTGTTTTTTAATTTATGTTCAATACTATTTCACTAGATAACTAGAAGTCCAACATTCATACCGTATCCAAGAGCAATATAATCATAATTCAATGTACATAAAAAAAATTGTGTTACATTGTATCAGTCATAATTGTAGAATACAATGTGCATTTCTACAGCTGTTTTGTTTAAATTTACATTGTGTTGTACAGCAATGTTTTATATCACAATTTTTAATTTGTTTGTACAAAATAGGTATTCATTGAGGTTAACTCATTTAAAATGTTTTAAGTGCAATTGCATCGCCATGGTTTCTTTCATAACTATTTGCATATGCAGTTAATGAGGGTACATGTATAACGAATTGTGCAGTGCCCCTATAGGAAAGCAAATTCAGATCAATCTGCATCTTTGGTTTAAACCATGTAAACCTGGTTAACACAGATGCAGATTGACTCATGGAGTCAAATCCGGATCAATCTGCAATGGGCGCCTGCCTCATGGAGTGAAATTCAGATCAATCTTCAATGGGCGCCTCTTGCACGCATACTTGACCAGGGGTTCAGCAGTTTTAGTGCATAGTCTTGGGTTTAAATAAATAAATAAATATGAGTCTATGACATATTTAAAGATATTTATAGAGGACAGCCTCATCAGTGTCTAGCACTGCTTTCCATGAGGGTCCTCTGTCAGATGGTCAGATTTATTTGCCAGTTTTAGTGCAGGAGGGAAATCGGAGCGCCCAGAGAAAAACCTGCGGAAGCAAATTTGGACTGGCAACTAATTGCACATACAGCGCCTAGACCGGGGTCCGAACCCGTGACAGTCCTGTGGGCTCGTACCGCTGCGCCACCTGCTTTCTCTGTTTAAGTTAAAACATGGCGTGCTACACTTTGTAAGTTTGTAACACATAATGATATGCACTCTTATTCTCTTAAACACGATTAAAGGGGTATTCAAAATTTTCAATACGGCCTGTAAGATTGGGTCTTTGAAGTGCCTCAATAACGATATCCGTAATCAGGCCTGTCTGTAATCTTCAGTGGATAACTACCATTTACAATCAGATGCATGACCCTCATCAGTGAGCAACATATGGGGTGCACTTTTAGATTTCCAGGGGGAGCAGGAAGTTGGGTTCAGGGTTCAATTTTTTCCCCTAGAAATTACTACTTTTTTCCATATTCCATGTGTTCAGGGGGGATTTTTTCTTTGTGTCTATGGAGGGGGAATTTTCCCCCAAAACTTCCTGCTCCCTCCTTGAAATCTTATGGTGCGCCCTAATTTGTACCGTACCGTATGTGCATTCAAAGCCTGATTCAAAGTACACAGTAAAGTTGATGATAATTGACTTTTAATGTTTATTATAAAGATTTCTTCAATTCAGTCAAGCATGTGTGTAAGAGTTCACTTTCAATGTTCGCTTAGGCCAAAGAAAAAAAGAACTCTGTCTCAGCTTCCCGCGCGCATCAAATTTTACCGCATTTCTTTTTTTTAGGTTTTCAGGAGAATTTTTGCTTTTTTATTTTTTTCTTACATCGAGAGAGAAAAAAAGTGACCTGAAAACGTAATAAAAAAAGATTTTCGCGTGTGCATAGCCTTTTTTGACTAAAAACAAAACAAACGCGTAGCGCTTAGGGTTTTGGGCCTTAGGAACCTGAGACAGAGTTCTTTTTTTTGTTGTCCTTAGTAATGTTTTCAAATTTGACATTAACCTTTTTCCTTTGTAGAGCAAATCATCATACATTGTAGACAAGTAAGTTTTTTTTTAGTTAAGCAACAACTGACAAGCAATGTGTTTTTTAAAATACATAAAAAAATGTATTGGATTTTGAATGTCTGAGGCCCTTGGGGGTGGGATGGGGGGGGGGTTCTCACATTAGGTTGATATACGGGTATGTGCCATGGTTTTGGGGTATAATTTCGGCCATTTTTGGTATATAGATGGGTGGGTTTTTGTCAAAGACCTAATGCGCCCAAATGGAAAAATTTGGTGTTTTCTTTGGGAAAATTGTCTTAAAAAGTGCCCAATTTGGTCCAAATTGGGTGTTTTTTGCGGAAAAATGGTATAGTGAAGGGTTGCAAAATTGCTTTTTTTAGGTATAGAGAATGGTCCTTATCGCGAAGTCTGCGTGGCACACCCCCGTGCAATTTTTTTTTGAGAACCCCCCTGGGTCTGAGCTATGTGCATATTGATATTTGAATGTCTGCTCCTTATAAAGTAATGAAAATATCAAACTTGAATTTTATAAAGAGCACACTAAAAAAAAACTATTTCCTTGGGTCAAAAAAAAATTGTTGGGTTTCCCTCCACAGCTTTTTTCAAACAGGGTCAGTCCGTCGTTTTTTTTTTTTTTTTTTTAATTTTTTTTTTCAATACTCTTCCACAGACCGCTAGGTCGATCAGCCGCTCCAGCCTTCACAACTTCCCCCGCGACATCCAAATCAAAACAATCAAATACCTCTTGTAGTGATTTGAGACATCCTAAACATTTTGAGGGTCAAATATTGAAAAAAGCAAAAATATAACATTTTTTCTTTGTAGTTTTTGGTAAGTTTTGCATCTTTTTGAAGAAAAAAAAGTCAAAAAAAAAGTTTGGGTCGGGCTGAAAAATAGGGTCGGTCGATGGAGGGCAACCAAACCTTTTTTTTTTGGCCTTATGTGAAAAACAGCAATTTATAGTTGTCTTGTAATAAAGTGTTATTATAGTACTTTGATTTTACAGCATTTTTATCTATATGATAAGAAATTATAAAACCTTGAGAAACGGTAATTGCATTTCCCAGTAATGTGCTATTCTGTCCACCAGACAGCAATAAATTTTTAACTTCACATCCCATTGAAGCAATATATGATTAGGTGAAATTAATTGAATTGTCATTCAAAAAGCTGACATGTTTGGTGTGAATGATCTGAAAATGAATTCTGTGGTGAAAACTTTCCTAGATGATGAAATCTTCAGTTGGCATTAACATTTTATAAATGTAAGAACTATGAATCCTCCGATATCTTACAGACATGCACACACACCCATTATGCAAAATTGGAAAATTAAAATTAGTGTAACTCAAAAATGATTTGACGGAAAAATCAAACTTTGGAATACAAGTTTCTTTCATCATTCTGCACATGATGTGAAATTTTGAACAAATTCTGTGCAGGACACCGTAGCCATTAGAACTACCTTAAAGATGTCAATAAATAAATAGATAAAATAAAAATACCCTGGCTGTGGCGCTCTGAGCGGCTTTACGTCCAAATAGAGCATTTTGTGAAAAAGAAATTCTGGAACGAATGAGTTTAAGAAATAGGTGGTCATTTAGTGAGTAGTATGATCATTTCGACAGCTTTTCTGTGCAAGAGCAGGGTTCCCAGCCCACTAGGGAAATCGGGGATAATTATTTTACTTTTTCCAGTCAGGGAGGGAATTTGATAAAAATGCCTCACAATCAGGGAAATGTCAGGGAATTTTGATTGGCCCCAAAAACGAAAGTTGTCAGTCAGACTCATTTTCCCTGGTGTGTCAGGTCTCGGTACTTCTCGGTTCAAAATAACCCTTTCTTGCGTTTTTTTCTCAAGATGCTTAAAACCCTGAAGAGTTGGTTCGAGGGTAAGGCTTGCTCGTCCAGGAGATTGTGCCATCTTAATTTGACCAACTCTGGTTTCAAGTTTAAATGGATACTTTGTACATGCAGTATTATCCAGTTATATGTCAGTTCAGCAGAACTCATAATTCAGATACGTATCTGAATTTAGATACTACACTGTATGCATGACACGCTTTAGAAAGGGTGGGTCTAGAAAAATCCAAAAATTGTCAAAAGGGTGGGGTTCAGAGAATTTTCAGTATAAAGGGTGCCTTGATAAAAAGGGTGGGTCTGAAATAAAAAGGGTTGGTTGCTTACCCAGTGACTAGTATGTTGGGAAGATCTGAGAATCAGAATAACCATTAATCATAGTGATATAAGACATTGTTGTTGCAATTCACATTTTCCACATTGCTGAGCTTAATCAATATTAATGACCCAAAGTGGGATGAATTCAACATTCAGAATCCCCATCAGTATGAAAAACTTGTCAAGTTTCTAAAAAGGGTGGGTTTTATATTCAGTATAAAGGGTGTAAACTTGGATAATTCCCAGAATCTATTGTTCATATTTTTTGTGTATGTGACATTGTCAGACCAATTTGGGAAGAGCTGTTTAAGATCATCAGAGACAAATTTGATATAGATTTCAATGTGTCTAATTTTGAAAAAATAT
>JXSR01S048890.1:213970-243774 GCA_000969725.1 Ophiothrix spiculata
GAACCAACAGCCTCTCAATTATGAGTCCAATGCTCTAACCACTGCAATGGTTAGAACAATGTGGAAAAAGAATCTTGCTCAAGGACTCAACACTGCGGTGGCCGGGTGGGGGCTTGAACCAACAGCCTTTTAATTATGAGTCCAATGCTCTAACCACTGCAATGGTTAGAACAATGTGGAAAAAGAATCTTGCTCAAGGACTTAACACTGCGGTGCCCGGGCTAGGGCTTGAACCAACAGCCTCTCAATTATGAGTCCAATGCTCTAACCACTGCAATGGTTAGAACAATGTGGAAAAAGAATCTTGCTCAAGGACTCAGCACTTCGGTGCCCGGGCTGGGGCTTGAACCAACAGCCTCTCAATTATGAGTCCAATGCTCTGACCACTGCAATGGTAAGAACAATGGGGAAAAAGAATCTTGCTCAAGGACTCAACACTGCAGTGACCGGGCTAGGGCTTGAACTAACAGCCTTTTAATTATGAGTCCAATGCTCTAACCACTGCAATGGTTAGAACAATGTGGTTCAAGAATTTTGTTCAAGGACTCAGCACTCTGGTGGACGGGCCGGGGGCTTGAATTAACAACTCGTGATTTTGAGTCCAATTGTCTAGCCACTCCATCACAGTGCTCCACAAAAATGCAAAAAACTTTTGTAAATATAGGACACCTCATAATATATTTGAATTTGGCAAGGGGAAAATTTGAACCATTAGAACTATTACCAAGAGTCAAGAGGTGATCGTATTTAACATTTGATTTCGGACTTATGTTTCGTTTATGATGCATTGAAATGTTAGCTAATTTGTCCCGTGGTCAGGTTGAGTTGGGTTTACATTAGGCCAAAAAAAATAAATTGTTATGCTGCCCTCAGCGACTGACCCTATTCAGAAATTTAAAAAAAAATATTAGGGTCGGGAAAGAACCCAATTTTGCTTAGATTGGGTGTTTTTTGAGAAAATATTTTGAAAATAGTGGAAAATGCACCCAAATTTGGTACTTTGGGTGCTTTTAAAAAAAGAAAAAAATCCGACTGACCGACCCAGTTTTTCAGAAATCCCACTTGAGGGCAAGACAACAATTAATTTTTTTTTGCCTTATTTTCAATTTTCAAATTTCTTTTTTGAGTTCTCTCTTAGGCCAAGAAAAAAAAAGGAATTTTTTCTCACACGCCTTTTGCACATATAAGTTATTAGAGTTACTTTTGATGCGTAACCATGTGTGATGAGGCCAAATATTCAAAGTATCCTTTTGAAAATTTTTATCATCAAAAAGAAAAAGGTATGAGCCAAAAGCACCAAAAGAATTCCAACATCTGCGAAGCTGATAAAAAATATTTTGCAGGATATAGGGTCTCGTAATACAGAGATTGTGGGTTCGAGCCCCGGGCCGGGCGGTTTTCGTCTCCTTGTTTCCTTGAGCAAGAAGCTTTACTCTACTTGCTCCGTGGTCGGACAGTCATGTGAAGCCGTGGGTCCCCTGTACGATAAGACTCCTTCATGGGGTATGCATGTTATGCAAGTACTTGTATCATTGATTGATTGATTGATATATGCAAGGTAACTTTTATTTATTTTTTTTTTTGGGGGGGGGGGGGGGGGGGGGGGGGGAGAGAAAAATTTCTGTATATTTATAAATGTTTGAAATTTAGCTGTCACATTGGCTCTAAGATCTCTAGTATTTAGCTTTGCAATTCCTTCTCTTTGATCATGCACAGTAGACTAAACAACAATTTTGTGAATGATTGGGTTGCTATACAAATGCTGTAATGGAGCATGGGTGCTATTTATAGTGTATTCATATCTATATACATCGTAAATACGCCAGGATCACGATGCCGGGTACAATATGAGTGGTGCTCTGGCAAAATGAGCCGAAAGTCACGATTTTATTTTAATTCTCTATCATTTTAGCTTTTGAATGATATAATATGTCATACTCTCTTTCTACAATCATCATTTAGAGATCAAAATACTGGGCAGTCCACTCAAAATCTGGCATTAAAAATTTGTCGCAAATCGATTTTAAAATTACTGAAATCTTATTATAGTGTGAGATAGCAAAACGCAATCAATTGATCTTCAAAACGCAAGATATAGATTAACACTTAAGCATTAATGCGTTTTATGTCAAAAAACGACATTTGATATTTTCACAAATTTTTACTTTAGCAGCCATTTATTCAAAATCTTCAATTGCGACCTTCTGCTCATTTTGCCAGAGTATCACTCATATAGATATACAAAGAACATATTCAGAATCATTGAGTTCAGTTTAAATCAAAAATTTAAGCCATTTGAAATGAACATTGGAATTCACTGAATGACGACAATGACAACATCGATGACGGTGGATGATGAATAAAACTCAATTTCCAACCAAATGCATATCAATGATCATTGCACTGTAAATTCACTGTTATTACTTCAGTATGGTCATTTCAATAGAGTTGCTGTACACTGGCGGTCAAAACAGTTTGCGCACGCTTAAATATACAGGCAATAACCTAATTATTATATCAAACTACCAAGACTCATGTTTTTTATAGGTGCCATATGTATCCAATATAAATAATCCATGTTTCCTCTGATACTCGATCTTCCATAACCATAAAAATAGCCGATTTCCTGGAGCTGGACCATATGCAAATACAACACACGAACTTTTCGATATGTCTCTATGTAGTTTATTATTCAATACTCGTTATCGCCATGTAAACGTAAAGAACATTTTAAGGTTGTAAGTTTTCCAACAAATGTGCAGTTATGTATTTAAACTCTGTTTTTGAATGCACAGAAGAAAGTATACAGTATGTTTAGCACACCATATTTTCAAATGCGGTGAATGCAATTCCTTTTGAGTTCTTTAGATCTATATATGTAAAATATGAAATCCGAAAAAAAAATGACGCAAAAGATGAACGGTTCACAAAATATATCTGGTTAAGGGTTTTGTGTGCAAACACTTTTGACAGCCAGTGTATTTTTGCTAAGGTTTTGATTTTGCTAATGTCAAAAGCCTGCACCCAACTTTGGTTTTGGTAGGGGTGTGCGGCCCCGATATCTGAAACCCTAGTTTAGGGAACGGAAGATTGACTCTGAAAAGGGGGTCTAGAGAACTGAAGGGACCAAAAATGACCCTCCAGAACTAGTTTTTGGGCAAAATTTTGCTTGAAATGGGGGTCTTGGGAACTAAATTTCAAAAAATGAGGCTAGGGAACTGAAATATTTTGAAAATAAGGCTTGCGAACTAAAGGATGTGATTGAAATGGGGGTCTAGGGAGCGGCAGACAAGGCGTGAAAAGGGGGTCTTGAGGGCCGCACATACCCGTATCACCTTTCTAGGTCAGTAATGTCCATATCCAAAAACTTAAAACATTTTGTCTCTCTTTTCAGGGTATTGGCAGTTTGATAAGTTATCAGTTGATCATGGCTTTGTTTTTTATCCCATTTTGATACAGTGTGAGCACAACAATATGAGGACGTACTACTTTGCGGCAGAAAACCAAGGCCAGATGAACCGGTGGCTAGCGGCATTCCAGATGGCTAGTATGGTCAGAAAGGATGCCACTATTGGGTAAGTATGACAAGACACTTACCGATTATATTATTATATCAATCCTCTGTTGACTATGTCCACATTATGTCCACGAATGTTATACAAATATTTACTGCTCATGAGGGCAATTGTGCAAAATATCTACCCAAGGTGACTTGCGACCGTGGGCTATCGGTGTCGGGCAATAGTAGGCCTACTGTCTCCAGTCACCGAGGGTAGATATTTTGCACAATTGCTCGAATAAAGAGAAGTAAATATTTGTTTTATATACGGTATAAAAATATTCTTGTCATTTGATAACTTGCGTAAACTCACTTGATAAAAGTGCACCATGCATGCTTAGCCTAGCCTAGGCCTAGCTCTCGCCAAATGCAAGCAGCACTTGAGGATTTCCGACAGCTGGGTAAAAAGCACTATATCATGCAGTGAATTCATCCATCAGTTGTTTGAACTCATCCATCTGGTCAATTTTGTTTATTTCATGAAACTACGCTACGGCAAGACGAACATGTCAGAACATTAAAACAAACCTTCTCGGGCGTTATGTTTGTAAAAAACCTGATATCGCCCTGCGGTGATGTCACGCCAGGGCAATATCACATTTTTATTGACAAAAAATGCCCGGCTATGATGTCAAGCAGGAAATATACTAACTATTTCTGACAGTCTAATGCAGTGGCAACCAATCAAATGACAAGAATGTTTTCATGCGGTATATAATATCAAATGTCACATTTTCTGTAATGATAAATCGTTGTCTTGCTTTGCCTCCAGTTCGTATAGGTTGTTTTAGAGTAGCTGTCGCAGGAAGAGATTGTGAATGTGGCAGACGACCACATATTTTGTAGTCTTTTGTTTGAGTTGCGACATATTTGCATGTTCCCATGACATGGTTTGTTGCAAGAAGGTTCAATTTTAAGGGGTATTGGACAAAATTTCTAAATTTTATTTGTGGATGATTTACACTTCATATGTTAGAAAATAACAGTCAATTACCAGTTATCGGGACAATTTTGATTAATACATTCATAAAAGTCCCAAAATTTAAAATTTTATTTTGTTTGCTGATCTTGAGTATGAGACTACTCTCGAAATGTATTTATTGATGCTATGAATCAAGAAAGAGCAAAGGATTTGTTTGTATTAAACATTCCTTTCACATCATAGATTGCAGATGAATCAAAAGAAATTAAGAGTTTGTATTACAGTATTAGATCTCCTGAAAAGGTCAATTTAAAAATATTCAACCTTAGGGGCCAGTATTTATCCTTGTAGATAACAATAATTAAAATTAAAAGAATCTCTAAATATATAGGATTTTAATTTGACAATAAAACTCTGCATGCTGTCATTATTACCGCTAATACTTCAAATGATGCAAAAATCTTAAAATGCTTGGAAAAAGTTTGGGGATGATGGGGAACGTGTCCAATGCCCCTTTAATCTAACAGAAAACGATGTGTTGCTGCCACCAACATGGCAATGTAATCAATATATAATGCTTGTCTGTGACAAAATTTTACAAAGCACAACAAAATCCAGGTGGAGCTCTTGAAATTTTTGACATCAGCTTGTTTTGCAACAGCCAATCTGAAACCAGCTTTGGAGGATTTCTTTACCCCGGATCTTTACTTATGCATGGTTAGATAAGCTTTGCGATAAAGGTTAATAGGCACAAAAAAGGTTAGGCCCACCATAACCCAGACTCCTCACAAGTCGCCATTAGAAGTTTTTACTCAAGGACTCCCAGGACATGTTGCTTGACTTAAAGCAATACTAAAGTGTTGAAAATGAAGCGCCCCCTGTCACCCATGACTTTTGATTTTTTTGGCTTATTGGGTTTGTTTTTGGTAGATATGAATACCCTCCAAACGATTTGGCTCAAAGATGCTTACTTTTTCTGTTATGACCATTTGTTGAATTAAATTCGGGATCCCGAATTTAATTCCACATGTATTAGTATTGGAAAGCATGCATGTGCTTTTTATCCATTTTTTGGTGGTAAAACAATTTTTTCACAAACTACACTTGAAAATGCTTTTAGATATTCACATTCTTCCATTTTATGCTGTTTTACTGTAAACAATTTTTGATCAAAATCTTATAGTATTGCTTTAACCCTAGTTGTACGAAGGAGGTGGGGTTTGCTCCCCATCAATTTTTTTTCTGCCGCTAAAAACTCCTTGCGCACAGCGCTAAACGACTTAGTGTTACCTCTAAGTTCAGGGGGGTGGGGGGACAGTATCCATTCAAAGTTCTGAGTTTGGGGGAGGGGGGTTGGAGAAACTCAGTGATTTAAAAATGTGTTTGTTAGTCATTTATTTAGCATATATCCATTTAAAACTTTGCATTTAGGTAAAACTAGTAATTTTCTACAATATTTAGCAAAAAAACACATGAAAATCGGATATTCCTCAGGATATTTTCCATATAAATGATAATTTTTCACATTGGCAGGGACTGATGTACCTACCTGTCCATTGGTACCACAAACGGGGGTCTGGGGGACTCGCTATAAAAAATTGAGGGGGGTTGTAACAGCCCCCTCCGTATAATATGTTTGTGAAATTCACTCCGTATAACAAGGGTTAATGTAGAAATATGTGATGTTTTAAAGTTAAGTGATTACAGTTTCTTTAACTGTTTTACCAACCAGGCAACCTCAGAATGGTGATTCAGGAGTCTATGCAGAAGATGACGATGCTGGGTTTGGAGAATACAGATCCCGATCAAGACAAAACACACAAACATCAACAAGTCCACCTATGTCACCCAACGGAAACGCCGTCATACCCAAAGACAGGCCTTCCGAACGGAATCAGCAACAGGGAAGAAGACGGCCGGAATTCGACGACCCTAGATATGTCGATCCAGCATATAATGATAGAAGACCGCCTCCTGACCACAGCAGTATGTCGTCTCTTGGTAGCCGGCATCCAAGTGAGGATGGTTACGGGTCGAGATCTGATGGTGAAAACCGGAAGCATCGTAAACGTAAAGACCCGTCGCCGGCTAAGAGGAAGCTTTACCAGGATGTATCGTCACCGGATGGTGAAGGTAGATCTGGTTATGATCCTGCTTTAGATCCGTTTAGCGATCAGGGTATGTCCAATGATACAGGGGATCATTATGGACAGGACAGTATGGATAGCTATGCAACTCAATCAGATGATGATGTCTTTCCTAAGGAGAAAAGGCAGTCTCATCATCATCGTCAGCATCAGCCGCAACATCACCAGCAACTGCGGCAGAAGCAGCCGTCACAAAGGCCTGAAATGGAAGAAATGCAGAGGACTAGTGCTCAACAGGATCATGCGGGATATGAGATGCGGAATGGTAACAGGCGCCCTCAGGAGTTCAAAAATGACTATGAAGACATGACAGGTAAGCATTTTTGCTCTAACTGTTATTAAGTAGAGGAACACCTTTCATTATTTTCAACTATATCATCAACCTATTTAATTCATTTTTTGTTTTAAAAAAAGTTTGAGACCCCGTTCCCACCTCTTCATTCAATGAAGATTATTTAGTCTTAAGGGACCGTTCACAAACACTTGTAATGGGGCCTGATGCAAAATGGTGGGCACTTACAATTGTTCACCCTTGTAAGGGGGCCTTGAAAAAAAATTACCACAAACTTTCTTGTAAAAATTACATGCTTTTCTATGGGTTTGACCACTAATTTTTGTCCCAAAAAAGGGGGCCCTTCAATTTTTTGAAGTCGAAAAGGGGTGCCCTGAAAATTTTCTGCAATATTTTTTTTTTTGCATCAGGCCCCCCTACAAGTGTTTGTGAACGGTCCCTGATTAGTAATTGAAGCAATGATTCACCAGATCTACCATTATCATTTTTATTCAAATCATTAAATTCCCTATTATTCAAATCATTAAATTTCCTACTTACCAAATCTGTGGTGCGTATGACGACACTTAGTGAAACTATGCACGGGTTTCTTATAACGCCCGGTGATACATAATCGTTTTCCATGGGCATTGGTTGCAATCTGATGATCATGACTTGTATGAAATTAAATGATTTCAATAATATTAAAATAAAAGTGAAATGCAATTTAAAGGCGCATGGTCCGATTGCTTCAACTTTTTTGAGATTTTGGTACCAAAATATTGGTCATATATTTCTCATAACCCATGTGAAATTTCACAGCTGAGCTGTGTTCCCTTTAGGAGATATATATGAAAATGCGTCTAATTATGGTAACCATAATTTTACAGTAACATATAGGCAGCTTTGAAATAGAAAAATGCCCATAAAATTAAATCAGTTTGACTGAATCAACTGAAATTTGAAACTCAGCTCTTTAGTGGTCATCTTTCATAAGACCTTGAAAACTAAATTGTGAAAAATCGGACCAAACTCCTTTAAGGAACATGATATGAGTGCTGGATATGTCGCGCAACCTTGCGCTCATGTCTATATGCGCACAATGTTTACGCATTCAATACAGACCAAAAGGTCATACAAATTGCGTCATTGACTAATCTGATCTAATAAAGAAAAATGCAAGTGTCGTCTTTATTGAATGAACAATTCTGCCTAAATCTAATGAAACAAATTGTTTTCATGAAGATTTTCAATAAAATTATCCATAGGACACCAACAAAGACTTGGCATGAGACTACAAATTAAGTTGTTACAGATCACCTTTTAGCTTGTAAAGTGACAGGTCACCTTTTAGCTTGTAACAATGTAAATTAACGTTTAATGTGATAAATAAACATTTGATGTAGAGGTTTCCATTAAACATGTAGCTTATCAACAAGCACTAACGATAAATTAAACCTAGAGTTATCAAATTGTCTCAAAGATGTAATAGAAACAAGCATGCCTCCAAAGTGATTCAAGACAAGTCTTGTATCATTGCTTGCACCATGTACCATTTTGAATGTCACTTTTGTTTGACATTACTCTAACTGCAAGTTCTGATAATTCCGTGATTGCCATGTCAGATGTTATATGCATGCCTCTGAATTATGTGCATGGGATTTTCATTTATAAAATACATGTTTGCTGATCATGTTCAAAGTTTCATTTTACTTAGGTAGTGTCAAAAATATAAGGGGCGCACCATTAGATTTCCAGGGGAGCAGGAAGTTTGGTTCAGAGTTGAATCTTTTTTCGCACCCCATTCGGGAGCGAATTATTTTCTCTGGAAATTACTGTTTTTTCCCTATCCCATGTTCAGGGGGAATTTTTTTCTTCTGCCTGTGGAGGGGAATTTCTTTCATAAAACCTTCATGCTCCCCCTGGAAATCTAAATGGTACGCCCCTAAGCACATTAGATTTGATAGGTAAACTTATGGAAACAAAAATGATAAAATCTTACATGGTATCCAGGATTTATAATTGGAAGGTTAAAATAGAATAAAATTGGATGATTTAAAGAAGAGAAGGTAGATTTCCTTTGAATGAATACAAAGAATTTATGAAAGAAAAAAAATCACAATTTCTTGGGACAGTAAAATCCTGAAGTAGGCTTGATTTTTGAAATAGGACTTTGAAAACAAGCTAGATATCTTGAAAACAAGCTAGATATCTTTGGCAAAATTTTATGAGCATATTCATTTGTTTTTTCACTATGTTGTGTCACGTCTTATTTGATAGGCTTTTTTGGAATACTGTTGCTGGCTGCAACAAGAATTGTGACTTAATAAAATATTCTTGGACCAATGGTTTGCAGTTTGGACATTATGGCCCGTATGCACAAAACAGGACTAAAGTTAGTCCTGGACTAAGCAAAATTGATTCCTTGAAAAATAACACACTTTTGTGGTGTCTGTGATAATTTATGACCTTGCTTAAAGATCTATGCTGAATTTTCTATGATTTTACTATTTGTTTGTTCTGGAACTTTTGTTGCATTTTTTTTAAATGAACAAAAATTGGTTTAGTTCGGGACTTACTAAGTTAGTCCAGGACTAAACTACTTTTTTGTTCTAAAAATAATTGCAATGTTCTAAAACAGACATATGATTCAAATAATGAAAGTTTCAGTTTCAATCATTAAGCAAGAATATAAATTATTGCTAAATTTCTCTCAAAAGGTGTTGAGTTTCACAACTCAAAACTTTTTTGTGTGCACATGGACTTAAAACCCCAGCCCTAGTCCTATACCTAACCCTTACCGAGTGAGTCAAAAAAACTGCAATAGTTAAATGAAAGCCATAAAACAAGAGATATCATGAACATGAAATGTATATATCTAAACAGATCATAGATTTACCTTTAAAATGGTGAAAGAATGGAGGAAATTGATAAAGGCGTCATAAAGATACACTTATTTGAATAGGAAGGCACAAAAACAGGAGGACACAATTATGACATTATCTTTTCTCTTTTGTTTTTGGTGCCTTGGAAAAGGGCCGTTTGACCTTGGTGGCCCTGAATATTCAATATTCGGTTGAACGTGGACATGGACACATGTGGCAGGGGATTTCTTTGCGAGCTTACTTCTGGATCCCTTGCCAATGTCTGACGAACGTGGTCGACGTTTCTCCTGCATCTTCGTGGCTTTCCAGATAGCTCTTTATTTAGGTTATGGACTGTTCCTGTTCTTTTGAATTTCGTCTGAATTCTGTAGATGGTGGATGCACATGGTATACGCGATTGGGTGAATGCACCCGGAATCTCCGTTTCACTTCTGCATGAGATTTGGTGGTAAAAAAACCCTCAGCAATAAGAGCACGTTGCTCGTTTGTAAACTGATCTTGAGGCATTTTGAACAGTGACTGATTAATAAGCTTTCCCTTCCAAGACTGTATCCTCAAACATGTCATTTTGCACTAGAAAATATTGCTTCGTTATCATTTATATGTAAATAATTAACAGATAAAGAAGAGATTTTCACTAGAGCAATGTAATCGGTTTGTGTTATTATTCAAGAGGTGTTGGCAAGAAATTCAATTCAATATTAGTACTTACTCGTATGACGAGGTATGCTCATTTGGACAGAACTGTTTTCATACCATAATATTCAAATAAGGATATCTTCGCAATGCCTTTATCAATTTTCAAAATTCTTTCACCGTTTGAAAGCTTAATTCATGACCTATTTAGAAATTAATATTATTTGTTCGAAATTACTTTTGTTCTTACAATATGGCTTCTATCTAATTATTGCAGTTTTTTGACTCGCGTGGTATTTTAAAGTTGTAAAGTAATTTTTGTGGCTTTTGGAATTTTTGGAGATATGGTCAAGATTCTTCATATTGCAGGACCAGTTATGGTTTATTCAGAGTCTGTCGATATGCATCGCACGACGTCCATCGACGCGCAGTCTTGTAAACACGCTATTCTTTGTGCATGGCACGTGTAAAGACTGCGCATCGATGGGCATCGATCGATTAGCCACCCAATATCAACATATTTCATTGCGCACAAATGATTTATCATAGCCATGTATAATTCACTATATAGTATTATTGAAACCCCAATTCACTTTAAAACTTATATGTGCCCCGTCACATCTAAAGGTACCTTAAGGTCGGCATAGTATATTACGAGATACGGGCCATTGAAGCTGAGCATAGTCAACAATCACGTCCAAGGTCGAATTTCTAATTTTAGTAGAAAAACGTCAGAAACGTTACCTTTGAAGTGTATTCTATCATATTAATCAGGTTCCAGCATCCAAAACATAAGACAAATGTTTTAAAAACCGAGATAAAAATCCTTTCTCCTTTCAAGATTTACCTGTACAGAAACTTTAAACTCAATTTCCTGGAACTATAGTTTTCTGAATCAGCCCGATGCCTTTCACCAATTTGGATGTAACTTTGCAATCAAACATCCAATAACCAAAAGCAAGGTGTCATCTTAAACTGAAAATATAATCTTTCAGATGAGACCAAAATTTCAATTTTCATTTTGGGACCAAAATTTCAATTTTCATTTTGGGACCCTTAAGGTACCTTTCGATATGATGGGTCACATATAATAAATTCATCACCAGTCATTTACTAACCAACATGCATGAACCCTGCCACCCACTACCAGGTACCCAACAACCAACATGGAAGCCTAGGATTAGCAGCTACCCTGACGACTACACGGACATGAGCAACTTGCCAAAAGATGTCGATGTGGATCAACAGTGGAGCACCGGATCAGAATCGGAGTCCGACTCCGAGGATTCCGATTCCTATTCTGATGAGGAAGATCACGGCGAGGAAGCTGATGAGTCTTCACTTCAGTCTCCTCAGGATGGTCCAGAAAGCATGCCTTCATTCCCACAGAATGTAGCCCATCAGTCTACAGACTCACCTCCCCAAAGTCCACCTCATACCCCAGGTCAATACCCTGCTTCGTATAACACTCTGCCAAGACGGAAGTCGAGGAGTAGGTCCAGCAGCACTTCTAAAGAAGGTAAAGATTTTGCATAACTAGCAGGTCAATTCTGCAATTTGAGGATACGTAATTGATGCGAGAGGACATTTTAAAAATACCTGTCCTCTATTTTGAATGAAGGTTAACAGAGGAGGTGCGTGGCCGAGTGGTTAGACCGTTGGACTCATAATCAAATGCATTCGTCTGTCGTGGGGTCGAGTCCCGGTCTCGGCTCTCGGCACGTTTCCTTAAGCAAGAAACTTTGCTCTACTTGCTTCGTGCTTCGGAGGGCACGTAAAGCCGTCGGTCCCATCTGAAGTGTTCCTGACACACTGTCGGATGTAAAAGAACGTCACGGGCTAAGCTACGGCTGTTCGAAATAAGAGTAGGGGAATCCTCCCCTGTACCGTGACCGTATGTCAAAATACGTCATCTACTCTAGGATCAGAGTGCATAGTCACTATACTTTCAAAAGTATATCATCTCTCTAGGACAAGAGAGCTCATCTAAATGCTGAAAAGGCTCTGATGAGAATAAGTGTAGAAGTAGAAGTAGAAGAGGAGCTATCACAGTATAGTGTGTAACTGCAATATATGTGGTAGACAATCACTTATTTACAATTTTGAGATGTCATGACATCATCACGACACGTTTGCGTATTAATTGCTTCAATGGTTTATTTCCACCATATAGATATCATTACACATATAATAAACCCAAGACAGACTTATTTATTTATTAGCCACAAAGTACTTATTCACCCATATAGTATCAACACATCAAAATTATGCAATCAGTTTATTATACAAGCATTTTAGTTCATCAAAATTGACAATTATGCAACTTTTGATATCACCATCATTTACTTTTTTCAGATATTTGTATCGCATGAAGACTTCAAAGAATGATTTCAACTAAGTCTTTTTGAATATTTCTGTTGGAAAGTGTGATACTTGCTGTAGTTTATACATGTCTATATTCTTAGCCGTTTCAACTTGTTCAAAGCTATTAGAGATACTAAAACGGATCTTTTAAGATAAAATTTGGTATAATGTGTCATATGCAAGGGTGCCCCCCCCCCCTTGGTTGCAGTGTTAAATTTACCATCTCACATAATATTCTGCATGGTTTGAATTTTGTGCATGATCACTGGAAGTGAATGATGCTTAAATATGTGGTATAAACCAGCTTGATCTCATTGCAGTTCAACTATATAGGTGGTAGTTTATTTTGATTGTTATTATAAGCAGTGGTAAAGTAAAAGGTTAAGGGGATGGCCTGTCCAGGTCAAAGTGCCCATCTTTCGAAGCGATTGGGCCAGACTCCACTTTTTTTGTTATATTTGCAGTTATGGCATTGCCACACCTCCTTCATTTCAAGTCTGAGTTGTTATCCCTTGTCCAGGCATGAAAATTCGTCGCGTTTTCGCTGATTTCCGCGTTTTTTGATTTGGGAAAAAAATAAAAATAAATTAAAAACATTAAAAAAAAAAAATTGATTTGCCCTGTTTCAATTTTTTTACTCTAAAATCCGCATTTTTATATGCCGCAAAAGGCGGCCCTCTGGACCCCACCTGTTAGCCGGGTTGGCTACGCCCACCTTCCTTTCCCAGAGTTATCAATTATAAACCCTTTCAGTTTTTTTTTCCAAACCCACTTTTCATGCCTGCTTGTCAGCAGTATACCAATGTGCGTTCGTTGAGTAAGACAAAAATCCTCACCTCATATAATACGCTACTTTTGACCCAGGTGTCAACTTGATATCAGCATTTAATTCTGGGGAAGGTAACAGGTTTGGTGTGAAGGAGGTATGGCTATCTCCTCACTACAGTATGGAAATTTAATAGAGTCTGACCCAATTTCTTGAAAATATAGATTTATCTCCTGTGTATAGAAGCCATCCAATTTATCTCTGATCGGATTCCTGTTTACTTCACTACACAGAAATCGGATCCTTAATCTAAGAAAAAAATTAGTGCCGAAGAAGTTATGTGTTTTCATTAATTTTAGTTTAATAATAGTAATCTTCATCCCGGATGGTATCATCTTTTCTTGTAGACGGTCAGTTGTCACCTCGGTCCACCTCAACCGAGCGCAATACACAAAGACCATCATCATTGCCAATTGCACGCAAGCAGTCACCACGTGACGATAAAAGGGGACCAAGCCAAAGCCGGTCACCAACTTCTGACCCTCATCAGTAAGTGTTAAGATTTTAAAAGTATGGTGGTAGGGATATTATATGTTATACGGTTCTGTTCGATTTCTGGGCATTTTTCATCTGTAAATGATGCTTATTCTAAATTTCCAAATGTTGTTGCAGCAAATAGATTTTATGGGATGTTATTATAATTCATGTTATATACCTCATATATAGATTACTGTCCTCTGATTGGTTAAAAGTTAGGGCTTGGATTTCACTAGGCCCGGGCATATTTTTCACTAGGCCCGCTCAACATATTTTGCGCCGCTGATGTAACACACACAATACAAGCGCGACTATTGACCAACCATTACGAGTTGTAAGTGCAAAAATGATTCTTTTAACCAACCAGATGACAAAAAATCTATATATTCGGTATATAAAACGAATATTGACTGCTTTTTCTTCGGGGCATGGTTAAAATTATTTCCCCTTGGTGATCTCAAAACCATGAATATGCCCTCAGCTTCGCTTCGGGCATGGTTTTGAGATCACTTCAAGAAAATAATTGAAATCATGCCCCTCAAAGCAGTCAATATTTGTATAATATCTATCTTTTTTATGTTCATTTTAATATTCCTTTTATATCCCTTTAGGCACAACAAACAGCCTTTGTAATTCCCATTATTGAAAATGATTGAACATTGACATTTTGTGGGCTTCAGGATTGAATTGAATTTAACTAAATTTTTGAATACAACATAATCTAAAATCAAGAAAGATACCATATTTTTTCAGTGTAATATGTGTCCCGCCGCGGCAAAAGGATGCAGTTGTCGGCTCGTACATGTTGCTTATTGTAGCATATCTGATGTATACAACTAGTATACATATGATATGCTACAATGAGCTACATGTAGGAGACGACAACTGCATCCTTTTGCCGCGGCGGGACACATTTAGGATAATCTTAACGACAACAAAAAATCAATTCTAATCATAAATCTCATAGGCCTTTTTACAATTCATCTCATATCTTTGATCTTCTTTCAGTCAATCTCATAGACCCCACCAGCAATCATCTGAGAATCCAGCTTATTCCAGATCACCACGTCATGACCGCCATACTCCTGGATCACCTTCCTCTTCACAGCGGGTCTCCTCACCAAGTTCCGTCTCTAGTGGTTCTCGTAGTGACAGACCCACTGACAGACACAGTGACAGATATAGTGACAGACACAGTGACAGACCCAGTGACAGACATAAGCAAAGAAGGGATGACAGATCCAGAGGTCCTGATAAGCCTCCTAGGGAATCAACTGAAAATGTCTTCCAATTTCCAAGGCATCCCAAAAAGGTGTGTAAACTAGTAAATTTAAAAACTTAATGTTACCTATCACATCAAATAGTCAGATTTTTTTAATTGTCGGATGGTACATGTGTCTCATTTTATCACTGTGATAATTGACATTTCCAACTCATCAAAACTGCAAAATTGTAACGATGCTTAAACAATATATATGGCAAATTACTGTTATATGATCATACTGTACTGGAAGTAGTGACAGGTTTTGTCTATTATGGTCCTGGAGCATATTGGACTCAAGAATATTTCACCAGAATAATAAGAATTACTAAGATCATATTCTCCTCAGTCATTTGTTGCTTGATCTCTGCTATCGTCACATAAGCCGAAGGAAGCCGCAATGCTGCAACACCTGTATGACATTGGTATGACACCGGTGAGTGCTTGCGTTTCCCCTTTCGGTCACCGGTCAGACGCCGTTGGTTATGGGACCGTAACTGAAGACATCGTATACAAACCGCAAGGTCTTAACTCAGAATTAAATTCTTGCGGCATGCTTCCGACGTCTCTACGGCTTATAGACACCGCCCGGTGTCCGCTCTGGCACCGTCTGGACATCGGTCGGTCACCGGCTTGTGTCTGATTGGTGTTTGATGAATTCTACCCGATATGATGCCGTAAACACATCGTAACCTCGACACAAGGTTATGTGACCAGGGTATCCCTGTCATGGGTGTTCTTAATTTACCAAATCGGATATTTGCCCATGTTTTGAATAGGCAGGTAGTAACTGATAGTGTCTGCTAAAGATATTTCCAATTCAATAATTACCACAAACACTTTATCCACTGTTGTCATTTCCAGAGTGAACCATTGCGTTCTCCAGAGCAGCGATCATTTCTCCAGAGTCCAATGGTACAGCCATCTCAACCAGTTACGCCAGAGCAACGTAACGATATCAATAGTCCTATGACGTTTGATGGGCGACCTCAGTGGCCACAGAATCAGCAACCACAGCCAAAAATCACTAGGGATTCAAAACCTAGGTAAGTCACACATTGGAACGCATTCTGTACTGGTACAGCCATCTCAACCAGTAACGCCAGAGAAACATAATGATATCAATAGTCCCATGACGTTTGAAGGGCGACCTCAATGGCCACAGAATCGGCAGCCACAGTCCAAAAATCTCTAGGGATTCAAAACCGAGGTAAGCCAGTAAAGCCACACATATCTGAATGTTACGCCAGAGCAAGGTAATGATATCAATAGTCCCCACGATATTTGAAGGGCGACCTCAGTGGCCACAGAATTTATCAGCCACAGCCAAAAACCGCTAGGGATTCAAAACCAAGGTAAGCCACACATATCTGAATGCACTTAGTACTGGTACAGCCATCTCAACCTGTTACGCCAGAACAACCTAATGATATTAATAGTCCCATGACATTTGAAGGGCGACCTCAGTGACCACAGAATCAGCAGGCTGTTAAGCTATTGTCTGTTTTTTAAGTATTTGGAAATATGGCAAAATGTTTGTGTAGTGTATCATAGTCTTGATCTAATTGAAACATGAATAGATATTGTGACTTCAGAAAAAAAATCAGTATAATTTTTACTATGACAATATAAACCTTTACCAATGTCTGCCTTGCTGACATTATTTAACAAGACCACAAGGATAAAGTTCATCCAGTGATTTTTAAGAAGTTTAAAGGTGCATTTACACTGTGACGTAGGGTAATGACCGAGGGGAACGAACTTGCAACTGAAAACGACTGATAGTAATGATGGTGTGCGTGGCTAGTGGATTGTGTGAGCGTTAACTGTCTTTAACTAACGATGACAGGCGGATAATTCAAAACTGCAATCCGCAGGTCTACATTGATTGTCGTTATCCCCTAATTGGTCACAGTGTAAACGCACCTTTAGGCCTATATTAGTTGCTAACTGTTCTTATATTACAAGAAATGATCCAAAACTATTCAACCATGCAATATTATCCAAACACTCATTTACCATCCAGGAATTGAACCCGGGACCTTGACATGCTCTATCTAGCTAATCAGTTGGATCGGGAAGAGTGGTCTATATTAAAAAAATACATCTTCAGCCCCGGATCTTCAGTTCTGACTTCATTACTATAACATCCTCTCATCAAGTAATAGGTTGAAACAAATTGAGAAAATATAAGGCCATTTTAAAAAAGTAGTTTGTCTCAAAGCTCTCCTCTCTTGAAAAACTAATGCGAAATGCGGTTTTATTTTTATTTATTTTTTTTCTTTTAGATTTTTTTTGTGTGTGACAGAAGTCATGAGTGCTATTCTAGATAGAAAAGAGTTCCATATGTACTCCCTCATCATATTTACATGTCAGATACAAAATTAATGTTAAGATTGGCCTTTTTAAAATAAAAAACAACAGAATAAAGAACCAATTTAATTAGAAATTTTATGTTGCAAGTAAATATAAAAGGAGTTCATGTGGATTTTTTGCCAATTATGAAGAATATTTTTCCAAAAAAATTAAAAACGGCAAAAAAAATATATATTTTAACTTTTTGAAAAACTAACGCGCACACTAAAACTAACGCGCACACTAAAACTAACGCACGCGGGAGCTTTGAGACAAACAGTTAATTTTATTTAGCCTAATAAGAAATGGTTTTCAACATTTTTGGTCTGGTACTTTCTAGTCCGCAGTCTTCCAGAGAGTTCAATAGCTCTGACCACATCGTGCCAACTACCCAGGAGCCAGTGCAATCCAGTGCAGCTCCATGGAAACATATAGCGCCCCCGACGGATTTGAATGGAAATTTGCCACCACCGAAGAAGCGTTCGCCTCCTGCTTATGATGTGGCACTCAAGAGAAACGCTAGCCGAGAAAAGTTATCTACCAGTAGAGATAGAATGTCTGGAAGCAAAGATAAGCTGCCGTCGTCTGCAAGTAGAGACAGGTTATCGGTGTCGTCGAGTAAGGATAGACTAGTAGCTGAATGTGAGTATTCATAAAACCGATTCACTTTGAACAGTCTTTATGTGCTTTAAGTTTCTCTATGTACTGCCTCCTTTGTCAAGTGTGTACCTATAAGCGTTCAACAAACGCATGGAGTTTTGACCAATCATGCATTATTAATATATATGCAAGAACATTAAATTTTATTTATGCAAATCAGATAGCAACCACGCACACAAAAACAGTAAATAGTACAACTTAATACTTGAAAAGACTATAACCCTCTTTCCATTCTGTGCCGCTTCCCTGAGAATCAAGCCACAATAGTACGATTCGTCATGTGAGTGTAAGAAAGTCGTATCTGCAATGGCTGCCCTAAGTTATATTTGTTTTATGACTTTTCACAAGAATGTGAAAAATCCCTCAAAATTTCCCTGTCTTATGTCAGTGGTTCTTGAAATGGTACTTCAGGTCACACTGTCACCTGAAGAACCATTTCAAGAAACACTGACCCAAGACTGGAGATTTTAAAGTGTGCACTCCAAATTTATGACAAATGGCAGCTATTGCAGATACGACTTTCTTGCACTCACATGACGTTTTGATCTCCAGGATGTCTCGCATCCTAAACCAACAATAAGGGGAGCGTGGCCGAGTGGTTAGAGCACGGGTCTCGTAATACAGGGGTTGTTGGTTCAAGCCCCGGGCGCGGCGGTTTTCTTCTTGTTTCCTTGGGCAAGAAACTTTACTCTACTTGCTCCGTGTTTCGGAAGTCATGTTGTTAAGGTGTTGGTCCCCTGCACAAATAGACTCCTTCATGGGGTATGCATGTCATGCAAGTACAGTGTATCTTGATTGATTGATTGAATACCCAAAAGTTAGAGCATTGACAACAATTTTGAGCTTAAAACTCCCGCCCTGTGGGCAAGTGACCTAATGTTTCACTTTCAATGACTGTTTAATCCAATTCAGGAATCTCCATTAAAAAAATACTGCCCTTCAATCCATTCAAATTTCCTGTCTCAAGTGATTTTCAATGATTTGACAAGCATTGGTTTTTACCTGTATTTTTATGTAATAATGTAAAGATGAAAAATTTATCATGCGATGAAAGCATCCATACCAATTTTGTAAATCAATGTCAGTTATATTCAATTAATGAGCTAAATTGGATCAACTAATAGTACTTACTTTTGTTATTTACTAACTATCCTGCATATGATGTTGTTTGTTCTCTCCAATGATTAATTTTGGTGTGTTATTTATCCAGCTCAAGACCAAGTCGATATAGCGCCATCTAGAGAAAACTTATCGCATTCACGCAGCAAACTGAAGAAACAAGAGAGATTAGAGAGGCAAGAGCTGGAAGCCGGCGACAAATTCCCTACAATGGGGAATATGGTAAGTGCATTGGGCTATTTGATATGAAAACTTCACTGTGCACTCCACTATGGAAAAATTAAGTCATTACAAATCAAGACTTGAGTTTTATTTTGTAAGCAGTGGTGACCTGAAAGATATGAATAAAGTGCAATTTTTACAGACAAATTGTGATTGGGTATCTAAAATTGTATATGAGAAACTCTGGTGTCATTGGCTCCTCAAACCCCATTGGTGCAAAATGGCTAATAAAAGTGTGTTTTTCCACTCAAAATGGTAAATAGCATTTAGGCCCGGTGCAGACTCCACTATCTAAAGAATATTTTGCTTAGAATGTTCTATGCTGACGATAAAATGACGTAGGGCATCGAATAAACCATACAGTTTTATTCCATGCCCTACGTCATTTTGTCGTCAGCATAGAATATTCTAAGCAAAAAATTCTATACGATAGAGGAGTTTGCAATGGGCCTTGATTATGGTCAATTTTTGAAATCTCTCTAGAGTAGCCCTCACCCTGAGTTTTGAAATAAAGATGTGTGCAATTTGCTTAAGTCAACATCAAGCTTTTTCTTAAGCGGGCGCCGGAGATTTACACCCTGCGGTTTCCCGGCTTTTTGGACCTGGTGGGACAGAAAAGTAAAACCCAGGCGACGGTATGTTTTCCCTACTACAGGGCCCGGGTCTTGACATGTACAATTTTTTTTGTCTCTAGTATGAGTCCATATTTATGAAAAAAATGGGTTTTTTTCAGATTGCTGGCTCCTGGTTCTTGTAGGCTTTAGAAAAAACTTGATCAACATGTATGGTACCAACATGTTTACTCTGCTGGATTAAGTTTTGGCCCACTTTGGTTAAAGTAGTTTCCCAAATATGGTGTAATATGGTAAAAAGAGTTTTGCCCCAAAATGATAAATGACACTTATATTAGGGTCAATTTTTGAATTATCTTGTCATGTATGTTTACATGCTGATATTAAGAGCTGTCCCCACCATTAAGTTTAAGTTCTGAAATCAAGATGTGTCTAATTAGCAGTGTCAACATGGATGATGCCAACTTGTTTGTTTACTATTGTTGTTTCAAATAATTTTTGGACACTAAAATTTAGAGCCTGGCGTAACACAGTTGAGCATGCATTTTACAAGAGTACACAACGCTTTTCAGGCATGCGCAGTGTCGATCCACAACTTGTGGATACGCGGTGGCTGCGTTCAGAAATCATGTTCGTGACCGGAATTTATTTGGAACAATAAAAGGCTGGATGGAGATTTTGGCCTAATATGGTCAAAGAAGATCTTTAAGGTAGCTTGAACGGCTATTTACACATATCAGAAAATTTGGTATAAAGTGAATAGTTTTTGGGAAAGGGAAACAAAACCTATTTCCATTTAAAGAAAACCCTTCAATGGTAACATTTAATAAGTTTTATAATATTCAGCCAATTTCTTATGTTTTTCTTTATTTTTTGAAAATTCCCTAAAAAATCACAGTTTTTGAATTTTCATGTCAAGAGGGTATGTGCTATGACAATCAAATTTTAGGGGCTGGTGAAGGATCACAATAGCTAAATTCTCTCGTGGGCTTTTTGCCAGAAAGTGTTTTATTATCAAGAAAAATGATTTTTTAGCTCTTAAATTTATGCATATTTTCAAACACCTATAAAATTTTCTAGAAACACTTTAATTTTAAAAGCAACGAGAGATTGTTGCAAATTTGATAAGCTTTCATTTGACACCTTGTTTGTTAAAATTGAAGCATGGGAAGTATGAATGAAAATTCTGAGAAATCTGGCTATTCAGTGTTTCTAGAAATAAACGCAATAAAATTTGAGAAATAGAAACATTAGAAGTCTCGCATTCGTAAACGATGAGAGATATTTCTTTAAATCAAAATTTATGACAATCTGTGATCAGTTTGCCATTCAAAGAAGCAAAACATAGTTTCTTTTGTGAACCACTGCCACAGAAAAAAAATATTTTGTAAATAGTATTTTTTTCAGAAATTTACCAAATTTTGTGCAATTTTCATGGTGGCCAAATTTGCCATGTACAAAGTCTATGGGAAATTGGAAAATAAAAAATAGCGTAACTCAAAAACGCTTTGACGGAAAAAATCTAAATTTGGAATACAAGTTTTTTTCATCATTCTGCACATTCTGTGAAATTTTGAACAAATTCTGTGCAGGACACCGTAGCCGTTAGAACCACCTTAAAGCTTATGTGTTGCAAAATGACTAAAAAAAGGTGTATTTGTTTAAAAAAAATGATAAATGGCACCTTGTGTCAATTTTGGAAATCTCTTGTCATGCATGTTTACATTCTGATATTAAGAGTGCCCCACCCCTAGGTTTAAGTTTTGAAATCAGGATGGGTCCAATTAGCAGTGTCAACATAAATGGCACCTAATGTCAATTTTGGAAATCTCCTGTCATACGTGTTTACATGCCGATATTAAGAGTGCCCCACCCCTAGGTTTAAGTTTTGAAATCGGGATGTGTCCAATTAGCAGTGTCAACATAATGCCAACTTGATTGTTGACTCTGTTGGATAATGAAATAGAGAATCTCAGGACAGATAGGCATGTTTCTACAGGTGTGAAACGTCAGCCCGGGGGAGGGGGGGGAACATTCAACTGGGATGACTGTAAACAACTTTGATCAAGATTTTTTAAGGGTTGTGTTTGTGATCAGATGTAATTATGTGTGAAAGATGATATGTAAAGAATAAAGAAGGGTATTTTTATTGAAAACTTTCGTAGCAAAAATTTATAGTGAGTCATTATTGGTAATATGTAAAAGAAAATTTGTACTGTCAAATTCAAAATGTGCTTGCTTTTGGATCAGTTGATCTTTGCTCTTGGCACTTAGTAAAGTAGACCCCCTGGAAATGATATCAAAATTCTTTCATTACATTTGAGGACAGCACATACTTTTGATCATAAGCTGTCTTTGCCTCACTGGCAAAGGATGAGTGTAAAAACTGGGGTCTTTATTTCTTTGAAGATTTGTATTAAGAAGATCAATCTGTAAAAGTGTGAAATGTGCGCATTTATTTGAGAGAAATTATGACAGTCTAGTGCATGCTTCAGAGCGACATCATTTTCATGGAAATTTACTTGAGATCTCTGACAACATCAGTCACTAATCAACATGTGAGGAAATATTATTTTAATATCGATGCAATTGATCTTGATAAGGGTTGATTTTCATCTGAAAATTGAGGATCCTTATGATCAAAAGTATGCGCTGTCCTCAAATGTAATGAAAGAATTTTGATATCATTTCAAGGGGAGGTCTACATTATTGAGGTTTGTTAATGTAATATGCAACACATGGAATTTTACCACACGTTTGTCAAATGCGCAACACATGGAAATTTACTGTGGATTTGTGTACTAACCTTCACATTGCTACATAAGGCTTCATTTATTGTAAATTTGTGAAGACAATAGACCTTATCCCGATGTTTACTTGTTTTCCAATTTGATCAAAGAAGTGTTATTTCTACTTAATGTGACATCATTGATAACTAATAAAAAAAAGTTTTGAAGATACATGCAATTGTTATTAATCATCATCCTTCGACTTTTGTAGAGATCCATGACACACATCTTTGCCAACCATCTTTATAACACATAGCACTTCCAAGTTCATTGAAGTTCAAGTCAGTATCTCTCTACATATGGCATCAGGGTACGTTAAAGGTCTACAGCCTCTGTTTGGACATGGCATTAAACTATCTACTAATTGAGTGAATTCCTCAACTCAAGCTGATGCAGAGATACATGTTTTTTCCTTAACATACAGCGCTTATAGAATGCTTCGAGTTAAAATGCAAGTGTTTGTCGTGGAACAATATTTTTTGGAATATTGACCAACTTTCCCTGCGGAACAGCCCATTGCAAAGGAGTACCAATGTGTAAAAGAATAACGCTGTATTTTGACAACTTCCAGTGTGTCAAGAAAGTTAAGGCTGAAAATGACAATGGGCCTCTTTATTCATCAACTTAGTTGAGTGAAAAAGTGGATCATTTCAACCAATCAAATGGGATGTAGCGTAAAAAGTTCAAGATACACGGATTCCGATCCAATGTGGTATTCTAAAACGGATCCGTCATTTTTATCATTTTACCAGCAGGGTGCGCAGCCGACGAGTCGTTTCCGTAAATGGCAGCAGAAGATCCAGCCGTATATCACCTTGTCTACTGGGATACGATTACGTCTGAGCATCGCAGGAGACGATCTACTGGGCAAGACGGTGAGTTTTAATAGGAAAGGACTTTTTTTGGTGATATATTATTGTATTTGTACTATTATAATTCTCACATCCATTTTCGTATCTGCATTTTCTTCTCTTTAAGGGAGTTTGGAGCATTGCAGGTTGAAAAATCATTTGTCTTAAACTTAAAAAGTTATAAAAAGAAAATGTATAAAACAGAGTATATACTTTTTTGGAGAGGCAATTGCACTATTGAGACAAATTTATGGCCTTAGGTTTTTGACTAAATGCTGCAGTTTTGAGAAGATTGACAAATTTTGTGTTTTCATGCAACCTATGTTTTTTTTTTTACATTGATCTGCAAAAGAATATTCAGAATATCTTGTTAGATAGTTAAAGGGTTAGTTTTCTCACTTTCTTGATAATTTGTTAGTTTTAAAAATAACTGGTAGAAAAAGTGGAAAAATAATTTCCCCCAAACAGTTAATTTTTAGTACTTACTTATTTTTGCCTATTTTCGTAAAATCTAAAAAAAAAGTTATAATAACCAAAAAAAGTAAGATAACATCGCTAAAACGTTTTACCAGGAACCAATGTTTGAAACCACAGTACAGATTTTGACTCAACATACCAATCTGGAATGCATGGTATATTTTTCATGGTTCAAATGAAAAATTGTTTCAGTAAGTGCATTGTTCCTCAGGATTCAATTTTTGAATTTATGTTACTCAAGTTGACATTTTATGATTATATTTATTACTGTAAATTTATTAATTGTATCTTTATTTTCTATTCAAAGCATGAAGAATTGGTGTTGCTCCTGATACAGCTACGTCGTGATCAAGCAAATCTACAATGTTGGCTGGAAATGCTTGATGAAGAGCTGTCGTTAGTCAGGGACAATGATTATGTGCCTGGAAGCCCCGTGAGGCTTAGAAGGTAATGTAGTTTCATGTATGAACCGGGAAGTGAAGATTAGCAAACAATTGAAACAAGATGGGACCCAAGACAGAACCTTGTGGAACTCTAGATATACTAGTTAGAAATGCTTGATGAAGAGCTGTCGTTAGTCAGGGACAACGATTATGTGCCTGGAAGTCCTGCAAGGCTTATAGGGTAACGTAGTTTCATGTATGAACCGGGAAGTGAAGATTAGCAAACAATTGAAACAAGGTGGGACCTAAGACAGAACCTTGTGGAACTCTAGATATTACAATACTAGCTAGAAATGCTTGATGAAGAGCTGTCGTTAGTCAGGGACAATGATTATGTGCCTGGAAGCCCTTCGAGGCTTAGAAGGTAATGTAGTTTCATGTATGAACCGGGAAGTGAAGATTAGCAAACAATTGAAACAAGATGGGACCCAAGACAGAACCTTGTGGAACTCTAGATATTACAATACTAGATAGAAATGCTTGATGAAGAGCTGTCGTTAGTCAGGGACAATGATTATGTGCCTGGATACCCTACAAGGCTGAGAAAATAATAAACTTTTATAGAAAGATTGTCATGAGTCTCAGGACAATGAAATTGAATGCGAGGGGCTGCTACTCTAGTTAAGAGCCAAATTAGTGCACAAATAAATAAATAAATTTTATGTGAATAATCCCAGTTAACATTTGTATAGTATTTTGGCAAAATTTGTGTCATTTTGGCATATATAAGGGTAGTTATATTGCTGATTGGAAATTCTTAATAGAGAACTAGGTATACTGATACTGGTTTGGAAGCATTGCAATTTTGAGGGAGTAAAATTGATTTTAGCTAGTATTAAGGGCGTAGTGACTAAGCCAGGTCACTACGCTACTTGCTAAATTGATAAAGCGGATAAATGCATGAAAGAGAACTGGCGTAAAGTGACCACTTGTTGATGCTTATTTAGATACTTGAATAAGCGCTTGCATCAGCAAGGAACCTAAATAAAATTGCAGATAGATTACCTAGTAGTCTCTAGATAAATGAGTTTGGTTTTAAAATGCAATACAAAATTCAAATTTGAAGTATTGACAAAATCATTCAAAGAATTTCGATTTTTGTTGTTAGCTATGATTAACTGAATTGAAATTAAACTACAACATTTTTATTTTTGACACAGATTTCCCGATCATATGAATAGATCCAATCCAGATCTGAGTGAAGACCAACAGTACTACAAGGAATTGCAGAAGGAGAGAGATGAGGTGGAAACGGAGCTAGAAATTAGCCGGCCGCTGATCAACCTGGTGGATAACTTGGTTAGAATGGGAAGTCTGTATGGAGGGCAAAATGAACTGATTGCACAGGAATTTTACAAGGTAACATCATAATTCTATCAGTATCTGTACTCTTTTTAGAAAGTATTATGACATTGTAGGGGCAAACCCTCATTTTTGGAAGACGGAGGGTAAACAAAGTGTATGATCTGACACCTTTTCACTCCCGTTCTTTTAATATGCTACTTGAGAAAAAATGGGTGGGTTCCCTTGGATTTGAACCCCAAACCTCTAGTATTTTGACTCAATGTCCTCTCTGGTAACCTACCGGGTAGGCAGTGATTTTTTGTAATCATATCTAACCTCTGGCTATGCCACATTTGGACTTCTTGATTTTACATATTGAGATATTGTGAGTTTTATGAGTTATGGCTATCTCATAGTTTGCACCTATTGCCAGCTATTGTGAGTCCCATGCTCCAATGATTGTGGTTTATTGCATATTAAGGGTCATGTTATTTATTGGTTGATTTCATAGTTATTATTTGCTGCCGTGCCTTGAAATGATTTAACACAATTTAGAACATCGTAATAGATCAAATTCAAATCCTGTCTTTGTGTTATCAATTATATATTATTGCTCTTACTCCATAGTAGAGCACTCTTTCTAGTGATGGTTTCACCAACTCATTTTGACTGTTATCAATTATAGGATAAAATTGGTAAAGATGCTGAATTCCCAGAGCCCAAGAAACTGATAGAGTTCTCCCGAAGGCATGAAGAGGAACGTTTGAAGCGGAATATTGAAGATGAGTGGAATCAAGTGCAGACTGCTGAAGACAGGCAGTTAGAGGTAAGGACTGAAAAAAGTAGTTTGTTTGCGGTTGGACTTTCTATGATATTAATATATTTTAGAGATACGGCGATGAAAAAACCCACTGTTTTACGGGTGGGTAAACCTTTCAAGGTCATCCAGGCGATTTTTTTTGTTTAATTTTTTTAAAACCTAAAATAACCCCCAAAATCCTAAAAAATTGGGAGAAAAAATGAATTTTTTTACAAAGAAATTTTTTGAAAAAATAAACCTTGATTGTTAAATTTTGGCAATAAACAGCCAATTTTGGCATGATTTTGGCAAAATAAAAGGAAAAAAGCTTCCAAAAATTTAGGGTCGTTCGGGCCCGTAAAACAGATGTTTTTTTTGTCGCCTAAGCAACAAGTGAGATAAAGCCGACAGTGGAACAAACAACGATTGACATCAAATGGTTGCAAATATTATTTTTACACTGAGTTCTGACCTTCAATCATGAAAGAATCCAAATTTTTGACAAATTGCAGCTATTGCAGATATTTTCTTGCTCTTGCTTGACGATTGATCATCATACCTAAAAAATTCATGACTTAATTTAGATGTATCTCCCAAGTTTACAACAGCCTGTAGTGTTTTATTTTATTACTGTACTCTGCTGTCTTAAAATTTTGTTTCTAAAAAATGTCTTTTGACAGAATTGTGGTACGTGGTTCAGGATTTGTCCTGATTTAATGCCGTTGTTTGAGGAATGTCCACAATGGTATTTATTTTCAGCCCACACATTTTAACACAATTTTACTTTCAGTTCATGATTTCCCTTCATCTTAAAGCAAGCAACATTGTATTATTATGTTTCTTCTTTGACTTATGCTTTTGTCATTTCAAGGACAAATTAGCACTGCTTCATAAGCAAGACAGGAAACTGCAAGAAATCTCAACCCAAGTAAGCTTACTCAAAGAAGAGAAAGACAAGATTGAGTCCTCCATTGAGAGGTTGCACAGGGAGATGAGGAAGAGCTGGGAGAACCCGGATAGGATGCTGAGTCTAGAAGAACAGCAGAAAGATTTGAAGAAGGAACTGGTCAAAGTTAGAACTCAGCTAGCGCAAGGAACCAAGGTGAGCTAGTGGGGGGATGGGGACGGTTGTTATTGAATTATGAATAGAAAGATAACTTGGAAAAATGAGGTAGAGCTGGGAAAACCGTGATAGGATGCTAAGTCTAGAAGAACAGCAAACAGATTTGAAGAAGGAACTTGTTAAAATAAGAACTCAGCTGGCGAAAGGAACCAAGGTGAGCTATGGTCGTGGGGGATGGGGACGGTTGTTATTGAATTATTAATAGAAATATTCCTCAGAAAATTGAGGAAAAGCTGGGAAAACCGTGATAGGATGCTAAGTCTAGAAGAACAGCAAACAGATTTGAAGAAGGAACTTGTTTAAGTTAGAACTGAGCTGGCGCAAGGAACCAAGGTGAGCTTAGGTCAGGAAAGGGGGCATTTGTGTAGAGGTGGGGATTAAGTCATCAATAGAAAAATTGCAGTGAGTTTCGAAAAAAGCTGGGGGTGAACCGTGATAGGATGCCGAGTCTAGAAGAACAGCAGAAAGATTTGAAGAAGGAACTGGTCAAAGTTAGAACTCAGCTGGCGCAAGGAACCAAGGTGAGCTATGGTCGTGGGGGATGGGGATGGTTGTTGTTGAATTATGAATAGAAAGATTGAGGAAAAGCTGGGAAAACCGTGATAGGATGCTAAGTCTAGAAGAACAGCAAACAGATTTGAAGAAGGAACTTGTTTAAGTTAGAACTGAGCTGGCGCAAGGAACCAAGGTGAGCTTAGGTCAGGAAAGGGGGCATTTGTGTAGAGGTGGGGATTAAGTCATCAATAGAAAAATTGCAGTGAGTTTCGAAAAAAGCTGGGGGTGAACCGTGATAGGATGCCGAGTCTAGAAGAACAGCAGAAAGATTTGAAGAAGGAACTTGTTAAAATAAGAACTCAGCTGGCGAAAGGAACCAAGGTGAGCTATGGTCGTGGGGGATGGGGACGGTTGTTATTGAATTATGAATAGAAAGATTACTCGGAAAAATGAGGTAGAGCTTGGAAAACCCTGATAGGATACTAAGTCTGGAAGAACAGCAAACAGATTTGAAGAAGGAACTTGTCAGTTTCAGTTTCAGTTTATTTTTCCACAAACAACAATGTATATAATAATCAGATAGTAAAATGGAAGGATGACCAATAAGAGCAAAGCTCGTCAGAGTTTGGTCACCCCTTATATAGAATATCTAAATATGTGTATAGATGGGGACAAAACACTGGACATGAAGACATGGGTGACAAAAGACTGAAGACAAGACGATAGACAAGTGCAGATGTGTTGGCAAGGATCAAAGAGAACATAATAGCATATACAAAAAATTAAGTAGCAAAAAATACCTCGTGTTTTGTCTTATAATAAGCATGACAAATAAACAGCAAGATGGACTATGTCTTAAAATGTGTTGAGAGGAAGAATTGGTGGACTATTGAAATCCAAGAATAACTGACTTAAGCATAATGTGAAATAATATTAGTTTTAAAGGCATGTTTGAACAAGTTCAATGAAGTTTTATTACAAATGTCGTCATCAATGGAATTCCACAGTAACGGACCCTGTCTTCTGATAGTGTTTCTTGCAAGATCAAAGTCAGAACTCAGCTTGCGCAAGGAACCAAGGTGAGCTAAGGTCAGGAAAGGGGGCATTTGTGTAGAGACGGAGAAAATAAAATATAGCATGACCACAGTTTTTCACACCCCCAAAGGGTTTTTTTTTTTTCTGAAGACAAAATATTACCTTTTTCCCCCTATTTACAAGTGTACCTAAATGGGGATTTTACTGATTCCATTTTCATACCAGGGTTGAA
>JXSR01S048890.1:263137-280883 GCA_000969725.1 Ophiothrix spiculata
GTATTTCCGCATCCGCGTAGCCCTTTTTTACTATAAAAAAAATAAATTAAAAATCGCATAGCGCTTAGGGTTTTGGCTTAAGTAAGCTGAGACAGAGTTCTTTTTTGGCCTTATTGATTGTGATGATATATACATCTGCTTTAGACAGAGATGACAAAAAGAGTCAAAAACAGCACCCTGTAAAAAGTAAAATGTGTGAATTAATTTGCTTTGATTGAAAAAGAAAAGCATCATAAGCTTTTGCAAAAATGCCTGGCTTATTTTTCCCCTTCATTTTCAGTTGCTTACCATTTTGCCCATAGCATAGCAAATATTTTTGGCGTTTATAAATTTCGTGATTTCTTTTCAACGTCATTGTGTTTGTTTTCTTTTGTAATGTATACTCACCCAAATTCCATCCTTTTGTGTTTGCTTTTCTCCAACTTTTTTCTTTCTTTCCATCAGTTTGCAAGAGTGGTCTCCCTCAGAGATGTAAGTCTCAAGAGTAGGGGGGCAAATCAGCATTTGCATTGTCACATTGCATATTGGGCTGTTCCATTGGAAATCCATGCCCCCTTTGTAGAAGATTTTTGAAAATCCAACCAAAATTAGCAATTTTGACGTACTTTCCAAATCCAGACAATTTTCAGATGAGTTGCATAAGATTTTCAGATTTCTAACCAGAACTGATATTTTAGTCATGCTGCATCAAAGTCATAAATTTTAAGGAAAAATTCTAAGGGAAAATTCCATCAAAAATCGCAAAAGAATTAAATATTCTAATACACCTGAAATTACAGTTCGAATATACATATTGACCATGATCTTCCACAAGGGGTATGTATTTCATATGGAACAGCCCATAACAAGCTTGGCTTACCTTTGAACCATAGCATGACATTTGACCTTTCAACCTTCAAATAATTTTAGTTCACTCCACCACCTGACTTCTACACATGAAAAGAGGGACTCTTAAAGATGAAGCAAAAGCACTACCATTGCTTTACTGTCATATTCCATCATTCACATCTTAAGTATATATCAGTTCGGCGGAACTCACAATTTGGATACTTATCATCAGTATAGTATTATCATCATTTGTCATCTAAATTCTAAGAAAGTTTTGGCCAAATTATTTGCCTTCTGTGATAAGGAGCTATCAGAGCATGTTTCGAAGCTGTCCCGCTGGAATTGCACAGATGGAAATGACATTTCCACAGATACATTTATCATAAATGCAAGAAAGATGTTCTTCATGTACTTGCCAGCTTGCGCTATCGATTTGTTTCCTGCGCCACGACAGGCATATCAGAATTCGGATACCCTTACATATCCAAATCTGATACGGGTATCACAATTTGGATACAAAATGTACGTGGGTATCCGAATTCGGATAAGTATCCGAATTGTGTGTTCAGCCGAACTGATATGTAATGATGTGTTTGTTGCCGAGCAAAAACATTATGTGGGAAATACAACAAAATATGTTCTCTCTAAAAGTAAAGATATTGTTTAAGCTGTCCAATCTACAAGGCACAAAATATGAAGTATTTTAGGTTGCCAGCAGAATGTAGAGTGCCCAACAATGCAAGTGTTATTTTGTCCCGCACTGATATCTTTATTAATGTCATTAATGTCATGTGCTTTCTTAATATTTTGTCAAATTAATTATTGTATAATTTGCACAATTGTCAGTCTTGTACAACACATGTTTTGTCATAATTGCACATTCTAAAATAAGATTTACTAACAAGCATTGTAAATAATTGAAAGAATTCATATGTACTAATCCAGAATATAAGTCCACTTACGTGTACGTTTCGGCAATCAGCTGTTGCCTTTTTCAACACTGAGGTGAGACTGACGCTGCTTGTTGTTTCTTAGTGACGACTTTGGTGTTGCCAGTCGAACTTTTGTCTTGAAGCAGCATCTCATCAAAAATGTGAGTTAGGAAATATTGTCCATCGTCTCTATTCATGGTGGTGCCCCCTTTCTTGCGGATTTCTATAGCCTCTTTGATCCAACGTTTGTACCTGTTTTGTTCTTTACCTATGATCTGATATTCTGGATTAGTACATATGAATTCTTTCAATTATTTTACTACCAATCCTGATGAATCTGTTCAAGAAAAGCATTGTAAATGTAATTATCTATTTCTTAATTTTTAGCCTTTCGAACATAATTTTGTCTTAAAATTGCACATTCTACATTTACTAACAAATGAAACTGAACATGTTCAGTATGTCTGCTTGAAGATTTGCTTTTTGTGCATGGTTAATTGTTGTAGTAAGTAAAATAATTAAATTGTGATAAATTGTTTTGCCAGCTTTGTTATCTAAGAAGCTTAGACTGATAAATCAGCTAATATGCCACAAAATATTTTAGTTTACAGTAAATCTCTTTCTTTTTGTAAAAGTTAGCATAATATTCATGCCGGGTCTTCATTCCTCATGTCAAATGTATGCAATTATATGTCATTGTGCACCGCCTATTATTGGATAGGACATAAAAAATGTGAGTTTGCCCTAAAATGAAACCCCTAGGCTGCGATCACATAGAAGTATACGGTATTCGCTATATGCTATTCGATGGCTATATTTCATACAGGCACGGCGAATAGTGCCCTCTTATGTGACCCGGTAACATCAAATTTACGTGTTCGATTACATATATACGCGTGCCCAGGTGAAATCGTGCACCGTATACCCAAATAGTATAGTTCTATGTGATCGCAGCCTTTGACCATTATTGGATAGGGCCTAAGGAAAGTATTATGCTATGGTCACAATACTTCGTACGAACAGTGTTTTGGCGATGATTTGGCCATTTTGCATGAACTTTAAAATCAGGTTTTAAGTGAAACTGCATCTATAGACCATAAAGTTCATAAATAGTGGTTTTGAAAATGTAAGTAGTCCTACGCCCTACACAAAGTTGACTATTCGTGCAAATGCCTGCATGGGCTATAATTGTGACCATATCTTTACTGTATGGGCTATTATGACCACATTTTAGCAGTAACAGTCACACACTTTTGTTTTTAATTCTGTTGATTAAAATTCTTAAAACAGATGTTTCTTTTTTAAAATTAGAAGTTCAGTGTAATTCTGTCATTGTGCACTTTCATTTCACGTCGGATTCTTAGATCATATTATACCAAATAAAAGCCACAGATTATTACAAGGCGTTTGCTTGCATTAGTTTTCAATGTTGATTGAAACAATTTTGCATTTATCTTTGATTACTGTACATGATACCAAAATACAAGAATACCTTTTCAATAATGGACTAGTCCGTAATGAATGATCAGTTAATGTGATGTATATAAGTCATTATTCTTATAAGGCAAAAAAAAAAAAGTTTGTTTCCTGTCGGTGGTCAAAAAACCTAAATGCTTAATTTTTTATTGATTTTTTTTTCTATTGTTCAAGAGGTGCTAAGGCAAATTTTGATTAAAAATCCGCATGGGTGTTATTTTTCAGTAAGAAACCTGTCCGGTTTCAAGTTTTTGTTGAAAAGAAAACACTTCTTTAGTAAAAATTTTGCAATTTTCCCCGTTCTTTTTATAAAATTGGCTATTTTGATTTTCGTTTTCTAAAATATCAAATAAAAAAATGAAATGCGCAAATAATGACGCCAAAACGAAATGCGCTCGGTGCACAGGAAACAAACTTTTTTTTTTTTGTTTTTGCCTAAGAGGGATATTTTATTTTTGGATCATTCATTAGGCTATTCCAGAAATTAATGGTACACCCCTTAAAGAAGGCATGGGATTCCCAAATATTTTGCATGAATTTCTCAGTGGGAAATCCCAAAATAAATCAACGTTTTCACTCCATGATCGTAAATAAGGCATGGGAATTCCGAAATATTTTCGCCATTTTAGTGCATATTCCCAAAGTATTCACAATTTTTTATCAAATGGGTAAAGAAGGCACGGGAATTCCAAATTTTCTATCTTAAGATGGAACATACCCCTAAAGAAGACATGAAAATATCAAACCTGGTATTCCCAATTTTTCCAGAAAAAATATGGATGCCTTCTTTAGGGGGTGTACAGTTAATTTCTGGAATAGCCCATTACTCATGGATAAATGCATGTTGTTTCATTCAAACTGGAAAAAGGTAAGCAAAAACCTGTAAATAATCTGTAAAACAAATTGTGTTTTGGTCTAATCTTGGTCACATGTTGGGACACATGCTTTTCTTGTTCCTGTGAAAAGACATGTGAAGAAACATCTCTTCAATGATTCAGTTCTTTTAGATTCCTGTTTTTGAGGAAAAATAGCTTAAATTGCAATCATTACTCCGGAAATGGGAAAATTTTCAGTCTTGGAGGCTATTTTTGGCCAAAATGTTAGTTCACTAGTCCCAAAAAAATTTCAACGCTTTGCGTCTGACATGCCTACCACTTGAGTGCCTACAGGGCCTTATATCCCTTAATTTTGCCTATATGTGTCCCACCAGGGCAAAAGGATGCACTTGTCTGCATCCCCACATGTTGCTCATACAGCATATCTGATTTATACTTGTAAGTTATCCCAGCTGCTACGCCAAAATGATGCAGTTGTCGGTTCCCATGGTTGTTCATGTAGCATACATGGGACCGATTTCACTAACATATAACGATGGTCGCTAACCCCGTTTTGATCGCTAACTCCAAAAATGATCGCTAAATAATGGGTATTAGCAATCGTTTTTGGAGTTTAGCAATCATAACGGGGTTAGCGACTATCGCTAAATGTTAGTGAAATTGCCCCCTGATGTATACTTAATTACTTATTAGTATATATCATATATGCTATATGAGCAATATGTGGACCCGACATCTGCATCCTTTTACCACAGCGGGACACATGTGTTATATTAAAGTGTCCCAAGTGTAATTGACCAAGATTAGGCCTAAAAATATGGTTGCCTTGCCCTTTGCGACCGACCCAAAATTTGCAAAATTTAGGGTCTTTTTTTTCCCCAGTGAACTGTTGCCTATCTCAACTGTGCATTTGGTGAAAATATCATGATATTAGGGTTGAATTTACAACAATATTAACAAAATGTTATATTTTTGCATGGAACAAATATATATCTTGATCAAATAAAGCACAAAACAATGAAAACATTTTTTATAAAAATTATTTTATTCATTTTTGAGGGGGGGGGGGGAGATCCGACCGCCAGACCATCACTTTCACCATTAAAGGGCAAGTCAACAATTTTTTTAGGCCTTTATAAGAGTTACTGTAAAATTATGTCTTATGCGCATTTGTTTGTCCCAAATTGTAACACTTTGGAATAGATAATGATGACACTGAGGTTTATGTGTGTATGTGTTGTCTTCTCTCCATGCAGTATGCCAGAGTGGGGCCACACACGGGATGATGGCAGGGAGCAAGATTACTTGAAACGCAAAGTTGCCGAGGAGAAGATGATGAGGCAAGAGGTCTTGGCGAAACGCAGAGAATTAGCGGCGGAAGTCAGCGAGCAGACCAGGATTATTGCTGGTGAGTGAGTGATTCACGATTCGTGCATAAATTGGTAACGACACAGATCTGTTTTTTAGAAACAAATAAATTTACACTGGTATGTGTCACCAACAATTCCATGGTGAGGAAGGTTTAGGACTAGGAGGGCGCTTTGTAGAGATGTCAAGGTAAATGGCCCGTTGTCGTATGGAGCTGAGATGGAGGACGGTAGACATGAGTTGTCTGTTGGTTTCACATGGCATTAAGTGCACTTAGGAAAGAAATTAGTTGATAAGTGCTGTACCCAGGATATCATAGACCTACATTGAGACCTCACCTTTGAAAATAACCCGTTGTTTATGCTCAAACAGAAGATTTGTAACTCATTACCATAATCTAGATAAGGTACCTCCTATAGACTGCATTTTTCCTCCTTAAAATTGCTTAGATTTTAGATGACAGTTTGTTAAATATAACAAAGGAAATTAAGAAAAAAATATGACACTTTTAACTTTTTCAGCTTAACTTTTAACTTAACTCACCTCAACTCAGTAGTCATCATTTAGATGTTTTAAGCATTAAAATGTATTTTCCATAACTTTTATCCTTTTCAGCTCAAAATAAGAGGAGACATGGTGGTGATCATGAGCCATGAAGGAAAACTGCAATGCTTCCAATGTTAGAAAAAGAAGAAAAGAGTGAGTCCATCTGAATGATCACTTCGGTATGTCTGTAGATGGCACAAAGGGTGAAACTTGGAATAAGAAGTCTGCTCCACTCCACAGGATATATATGGTGAGACCACAGTCTCCCATGGACACTGAATTAACATATAGGGTGTTTCCCATGGACACTGGACTTACTACATAGCGTGTTTCTGCAAAGCAGCTGCTTGCAGTGGGGTCACTGCAACACCCAGTCATATCAGGTGATACTTCTATTAAACTAATTGTGCAATATACCATCTTGCACACATTTGAAAATACACACTCCATACATAACATATAATGCACAGCTGACTATAGCAGAGATGCCACTTTTCAGGATTTTGTCTGAATTCAGGAATTTTTTACTCAAAATTTATGTTTTTATTTATTGTCAGCCCTTTTTTCAGCTTTTTTGCCAAAATGTATGTGCATTTTCAGAATTTTTTGAAAGTTTCAGGATTTTTTAGTGATACTAAGTGGCATCTCTGCTATAGGTTAAATGTATTATTGAATATATCATGTGACCGACAGTCCTTCAATCAAATGCCAAGTATTCTGTATGATGCTGCGTTTATACTATTTGTCACTTAGCTCTGTCATCTTTTTGGTTTCACCAAGGAATTTTTATAGGGGAATCATGATTCGCCGCCATTTTTATTTGACTGCCGTGTAAATCTTATGCAGGCATGAGATTTTCCAGCTTTTCAGCTGGTTCCAGCCTTTTTGGATGTCAAAATTTCCGCAACTTTATTTATTTTCAGCCTGTTTTGAGGCATTTTTTACCAATTTCGCGTGCTTTTCCAGTGTTTCCAGCTTTTTTCAGGAGGATGTAATCTCATGCCTGCTTATGGGATGGGAGCTATCTTGGATTGTTGATCATGGAGGTTGAGTTATTGTACAGCCGGCATTTTACGTTTCCGCGTGCCACACTTCGAGAGTTTTTGTTCCGGATTAGCGTGAAATTGGCGTACTTTGATCAGAGCAAGTTTCAATTAAATTTGTGCAAATTAAAGATTGCGCGTCAAACAAATTGCGCACACTCTATATGCATCAAGTGAAGATTTATGCAATCTGCCTGGATTTCGGGCCAAACTCCGTATATATCCGGAGGTACAATAACTCTGCTCCATGAGCGACACAAGATGGCGGCGTATCCCGTTTACCCTATAAAAAATTCCTTGGATTTCATATTTTTCTGCTATAGTGCACCAACAAGAATTGTGTAGCTTTGCAGTTTTATCACTGTGCAAGTTGAATTCACTTTAATTTTGAAAAAATCTTGTCATACCAGGAAATGTTTTTGCTATGGTTTATATGGGTGACAAGCGGAAGCAGTAAAATTACAGAAAATATGATGTATTAAAGCAACTAAGCTATAAACGTACATGAGTATGAAAGCAGCATTATAAATGTGGGTACTGTTTTACCTACTGTAGATGTTATGCCTTTTGTTAGTGCCTTTTCTTTGTATTTTAACTGCACGTAAAATATCATGTGTCAAAATTATTAACAATGAAATACAAAAATATTGTACCGGTGGAATTGGAATTATACCATCTCGAGAATTGAGTGCAAGACAGCAGGTTGATTTTGTAGTTCAGGAGAAAACCATGAGTTAAATTGATTTCATTGACAGGCATGGTAAAGTGGTAAAGCTGACTCTTTATTTGATCCTTGTATATCAACAGTTATTTTGTGTAAAATCCAGTTTGTGCATCCCCTGCAAGTGCCTTTTTGTGATATAAGAAATTTGATTTTTTTTTGGATTATATATTTAAATGTATGCATTATATGTTATATATTATTTCACAACAGTTTAATACAAGTTTTTTACTTGAGTAATTATTATATTATTATTAAGATTTTCTGCTTGCCATGATCTGAAACTGAATAAAAAAACAGTATTCCTTGGAGTAGAATCAGTTGATTATAAACATTTATTAAATGATTTGAATAGAATTTTGTCAGATACCATTTTGAAATTTGTACACTAATTATGATTTTAGAGTTTGTTATGCATCATTTATCGTCCATCAATACACAGTCGTTACATAGACATTACATAGTTGAATAGTGCATAGGAATAATGTGTGTGACAGACTGTGTGTCGACATATGTGCCTAAAAAAATCATTGTTTGATTGGCATAAGATTAGGACAGGTAGGTAGGCCTTTTAAAATTTTATGAATAGATAACACCCAATTTTCAGCTGGTGCTTTTTTTTCATTATTTTTTCAAAAAGCACCCAATTTTCTAAATTTTTGTGCTTTTTCCGACCCTGATTTGTTTTATTTGACCAGAAAATTATGGTCGGTCAGGATATGCCAATCAAACAAACTTTTTTTAGACCTTATTCACTGTAACTGGCATGAAACTTATGTGGCAGAAAGTTTATGAAGTAATTTCCAATTCTGATTTGATTAGACAGTGAGGGGTATTGCCTACAAAAATATTTAGTAGACTTTTTATCGCCCAAATTTAATATTTGATTTTATATTGAACAGCCATGGTTACCATTTATAGGCTAAGATTGAATGTCAGATCACAACCAATTGGCAGAATTGAATTGATCACAGATTTGTATTTTTGTTGTGCTGTGATGTGCTTGTGTATTTGTAAAAAAAGAAAATATTTTGTAAAACAAATTTTTGTAACATAAAACATTTTCACATATTTATATTATATCATATATAAGATAACCTGATATCCATACATAATAATGCAAAGTAGTATATTGTTAGTAAGATTATAAGGTTTTATACTTATCGTGTAATGTACACCCGTTTTTATAGGCAATTGTAGATATTTGGGGCAGTAGCAACTTGATCCATGCAAGGAAACAGTGTGTATGTGCCTATTTTGTGCCTTGTAAATTGTGCCTGCAGTTTGTTTTGCCTTCTATTGATTATGATGACATTTGTTTGTTAAAGGTGTAGGTTCCTATCGTAGCATGTGTGTAATTTAGTTTTAACTGATTGACCCTGACCTCTGAAATGTATATTGTGAAATTTTAACCTCCGTTTGCTTCTTGTTTTCTCTTGAGAGGCAAAAGAAAATACGCAACCCTGGGGATGAGGCTGTTATGAAAATACAAAAGAAATAGAAAATAGGTATGCCAATAATTTTACATTTTATGCTATATCTCCGAAAGTACAAAGAATTTGGAGGTGAAATTTTGGATTTGGAATCAGAAAAATTTGGTCTTTGATATGGTATCAAAAAATATACTACTTCCGGTTGAGCCAAGGAGGGTGAGAATGTGATCGGAACCTACACCTTTAAAGTCTATACTATAGAAACCTGAAAGTACAAAAAAGTAGCCAATTAACGCACATAAGCCAATATGACCGTACAGGGAATAAATTAGTCCGTATTTTTCGAATCATAACAGTGTACCCAGTCTTACTGAATAATCAAATAAACTTATGTTTAAGGTTTGTCCATTTGGTAGCAACAAAATTAGCCAAAAATAATACCAAAATCATGAAAGATTCATGCACAAAATATATTAATACGCAGTGATTTGGTCTTAATCAATCCTTGCAAGTCTCTTACACAATACAAAAACACCAGTCCACATTGTTGTTGAATACAATGGATGTGCTACAGATCTTGTAACAGAGTCTGATTGGTTACTTTGTACTCCAAGGTTAATTGATTACAACATTTTATTCATCCAGTATGAGAGCAATGAGTTAAGAGGTATTTTTATTCGTAATTTGATCCGTATTTGCTTCAAAATGCCAAGATTTATGATCACAATTGCGTGGAGGAGTCTCACGTTGGTATGGCATTTTCATTTTTGTACTAAAACTATAGGCAAAATAATAATTTATTGGACAATTTAAACAAAAATCCATGGTAAGGGTTGCATTCATAAACAATGGGGCCCTGTACTCTGGATTTGTGTTGACATTGTCCAATAAATTTTTATTTGACCTATAAATGCTACAGTATTATGATAGATTTTCAAGCAACAGTGCTGTTATTACAAGGGATTTAAAAAGGGAACATGTGCTGGCTGCCATTTAGTTGTCACTCATGCAGCAGAGTTATTGTATCCGGATTTGTTCAGAAACAGTGTGATAGCTAAGGTTGAGCAGATCATGTAAATGTTGACTTTATGCATGGACAGGTGCATTTTTAAATTCATGCACAAACCATGTCTGTGTTTCTAGGAGCATCTATGTTTACTTGCCTCTAGCCAGATATGGCAGTTTTGTTTTGAAGAGGCTCAAAATGTAGCGTTCGCAGCCATAAAAGGCCGGAGGTACAATAACTCGCACATGAGTGGCAACAAGATGGACGCCATCCCATTGGGGTTTACTCAGTGGTCAAAATGAGTTCCAATTCCCCTTTATAAAGTCCTTGGGTTTCAACATTACTTTGAAATTAGTACTGGTCTTAATTCAGCACTGGAGCAAACTCACACCTCTCGATTTGTAGTGTACTTTTTTTTAGATGTCAGTACTCATTAGCAGCAGGGAATAACTAAGGCTGTGTTCACACATAATAATCATGACTGGCTCTAGAGCGAGACAACTTAGCAGTTGCCAATTGACTTTGACTAATTCACATAAGGGAGACACAGACAGGAAGCACGAAGAGTTTCCAATTGGATTTTTAAAACTGAAAATATAAAATGTACATCTTGCACACTAGACATGATTTGTAGCTATGTATACTTTATTCTTAATCTCTATAGATAGTACTATATATTTATGTAAATTGAATCACCATTTTGGTAAGATTTATTTCTAAACTGTCCATAGATTGGTCATCATAAGCTGCAGGGGAAATATCCCAAAATCTTGTCAATAAATGGTTTATATTTTACACGATCATGTTTAAAGTTTATATGTATTCAAAAAATGCCTTGTTCTGTTGCCTACATGAGCCATATATTTTATTCTTTACGGAACATGTATTCACAAGAGTGTGTATTACAAAACTTAACGTTGCTTTTTAGTGCCTAAATGGTCTTAAATGTATTCATAAATCATTGTACTGGTATTAAAATTACATGTTGGGATATTTTATATAAAGAGTATGTCATAGTTTACACATCAAGATATTAGAGGTAACTATATGCTAATCATGTGCCTAATTTGTTGAATGTATTCGCAGTATATTCATAATGTGTTCGCAATACATTTGAATGTATTCATAATGTATTTGCAATACATTTGAATGTATTTATAATGTAATATTGCTGCAAAATGGTAAAACAAATTCTGTTGTAAATTAATTCATACACAATGGCCGATGTATTTGGTTAAAGCAGGTCAATCAAGGCCTACCACCTTGGGTCTATACTCAAATTATCTTGTACAAGACAGTAGCTTTTGAGGTTACAGCACATCAGATTACCTGCACCGGTAGATAATACGCACTTCCTGTTTTATGTAAAAAAACTCAGATAAGGCATAAAAAAAAAACAAGTTTGTTTCCTGTGCGCCGCGCGCATTTCGTTTTGGCGTCATTATTTGCGCATTTCACTTTTTTATTTGATATTTTAGAAAACGAAAATCAAAAAAGCCAATTTGATAAAAAGAACGGGGAAAATTGCAAACATTTTACCAAAGAAGTGTTTTCTTTTCAACAAAAACTTGAAACCGGACAGGTTTCTTACTGAAAAAATCATCAACCATGCGAATTTTCAATCAAAATTTGCCTTAGCACCTCTTGAACAATAGAAAAAAAAGAAAACAAAATAAAATAAAAAAACGCATTTCGCATTTAGGTTTTTTGACCACCGACAGGAAACAAACTTGTTTTTTTTTTATGCCTAACCCGCGGAGTATGATTACAGTACACTCAAACCACTGCCTTGCATGTGTGCTTCGTTGCATAATTAATTTAGCACACAGCATGCCTTGATTGCTTCCTAAAATTAACAAAAGTTTCAACTTAAAATTTACTGTCTTGTAAAAGATAATTAGACAATAATTAAGAGAGTTGCTTGTATGAAATCAAACATGATATTTTACATAATCAGAGAGATGTGCTTTATGAACTATTTTAAAACAGTACTCTCTCAGGTACTATTTTAAAACAGTACTCTGTCATGTATGTTTGTATATGGGTACATAATAATGAATGCAATTAATAGCTGAAATATTTGTAAAACTAAAATCAGAGTATAGATATTGATATAATGTTCTGTCGCTATATGTTGGTACTTTCCGTCATCATATGATAAACAAAGAATGTAAAGATGACGGCTTTACAGAAGGTTTGTGGCGAACAGTCACATATGGTATAATCATGTGATGCGTGTAGATTTTTCATGAAATCATGACTGTCATTTTATCCACAGTTTAGCAAGCAATTTGTAGTTTATTTAAGTCCTAATTTGTATTACAAACAGTAGAAAATCCTTGATAGTGATGACAATTGTAAGTTGCAGGTCTTAGTAACCTAAAGAAATAATGATCTTGATTCTTCCTTGTTTTAAGGCTGGTGTCAACCCATCAATTAAGGAAACGATTTTGCTCTGCTCTGATGTTTTAAAACACATAAAAATGTACATTTAGAACTGGTAAGATAGAAAATGTGATTTTGTCCAATTTCAAAAAGATTGTTTTTTGTATTTTTGAACTCTCTTTAGCTTGCTGTAGAATCAAGAAACAAATGGCTGGGTCAGTTTTGTCAAATTTTACCATCAGTCGCAGATCGATAGCAACACTTTTCCTAAAACATAACCTTTTCCTAAAATTATGGGTTGATACATCCTTAACTAGAAAATATTGTAGACATGCTCCATGTTTCATCACATTTTGTAAAAATATTGATTTTAAGAATTCAAAACTCGTGTTTTCACATCTTCTAATTAAGACTACTTGTTTTGTATGAAGTGCTTTTGCTTTAGACTTAATTGACAATTGATTGCAAAAACTTTCATTTAATTGTAAATTTCTAGACTTTCATTGACTGATAAAATCAAATAATGTAAGGCTGTATGTTCAAACTCAATTGTTCCCCTAAGAGACATTTCTCATGGGGAGGCACTCATATTCGTAGTGACGGGGATAATAACCTGTCAATTTCAAATATGAGTACCTTCCCCGGGAGCGTATAGCGAATATCGTATACTTCTATGTGATCGCAGCCTAAGATAAAATAAGAAAGAGTGAGATGTGTTTGAACATACAGCCCAAACAGTGGTCTTGTAGATTTCTGAGTGTAATCATGACTGGACAAGAGTACTATAAACTTGTTTTGCAGTGTTTTCAGCTTAAGATTAATTCAATTTTTCCTGCAATATTTAAATATGCAAGGCCCTGATTTCTCTCTGGCATTTTCCCCGCCTGTCTGTCATGGTTTTCAGTTCTTCTGGTTGGTATGCTGCAATTTTCAATTGCTGGCTGCCGTTTTTGTTTTTTCAAAGATGCTGAAACCAATTATGTTCCAATGATGCTGTGGTGGAAAAATTGTCATCTTGGGCTGGCGTTAAAGACAACGGAGAGTAATCGGAGCCTAATATACTGTAAAAGTTGACATTTTCACAAGTCTTTTTAATTTTTTTTTCCACAAATTTTGCAAATAGACATCAAATCATGAAAATAAAAACTCACAAAAAGAATCTTTTGTACTAGGTTTGACTCTGCAAAATCAAGAAAATTACCTTTCCGCGAAAATATTGACTTTTACAGCATGTAAAAGTAGTGCCAGATTTAACCTTTGAGATTAAAATCCATTTCTGCTGATCATTGTGCTGCGTATGACATAGGTCTGCTTTCGGCTATACTTAGGCTGCGATCACATAGGTGTATGGCACACGCTATACCCTCCCAGGAGAGACACTCATATTTTTGAAGGGAGTGATTACCCGTCAATGTCAAATATGAATACCTTCCCCGGGAGTGTATAGCGAATACTGTATACGTCTATGCCATCGCAGCCTTACAGTTTGACTTTTAGCCAAACTAGACATATGAAAAATGGATGACATTCAAGAGGGTCTAGCATGTTTCACTCTAATCAGAATATTAGTGTAAAACATGCTAGACCATCTTGAGTCATCAGAGGGACAAATTTTTCCTTATGTGTAGGTATACTTTGATCAACACTAAATAAGGCAAGCCTATTCACATCCTGATTTGATAAAGGAAAGCATGTGCAAAGTTGAATACAGCTACTCCAGATGCAGAGAGTAGCATACCTGTGAGTCGACACGGGGTGCATGCGAGTGGGATAACCTTCACTAGCAGATGAAGAAAAATCTCAATTCCCGTCTATTTAGTTATTATCAAAGTATAGCCGTTTCCCATGTACAAAAATCAGTTTTTATTGTACTTCAAAAAACTTGTATCTAATGAATTGAAATGAAAATATGAAACTAAGATTCTTTTCTATTGCTTTTTATTTTCTAGTTCTCAACAAATTACAACACTTAATATGTATGTACCTTGATTTTGACAAAGGTTTTGGTGTGGGTCTCAACCTATCATGTCAGTGAAATTGATTAAAATTGGATCACACTAGGTTGAATTTACACTTGACTGGGGTGGATGAGGTAAAATTGATCAGCCAGACTTACCCAACTTGCTTTAAGGGCACAGTTAACCCCTCATTTTCTGAAATATTGTATGCCTTGTAAGTCGGCAACCGATAAGTAACCCCATATAAAAGTATACATTTCTAGATATGGATTTTTATGTAGAAGATGGTCGTTAGGTCAGTTTTGGACCAAAATGCATGATTTTGGACCAAGGTCCAAAAAACCCTTGTTCTTGGACCACTATATTTACAAACAACCTAACTAAATTTTGAAAAAATAAAAGTTGGACCTCGAATGCTTTTTAGAATCTAGAAACACATGTTTCAAATTTTTGATTTTTACCTTACTTTTGGAAATATTGCCCAAAATAGGTCTAAAATAGGCCAAAAATGACCAAAAAATCATTTTGGGCCAATTTTGGACCTTTTTTTGGCAATATTTCAAAAAGTAAGTCAAAAATCAAAATTTTGAGAAATGCGTTCCTAGACATGTGTTTCTAGATTCTAAAAAGCATTTGAGGTCCAACTTTTTTTTTCAAAATTTAGTTAGGTTGCTTACAAATTAATGGTCCAAGAACATGGGTTTTTTGGACCTTGGTCCAAAATCATACTTTTTGGTCCAAAACTTACCTAACCATCATCTTCTACATGAAAATCTACATCTAGAAATGTATACTTTTATATGGATTTACTTATTGGTTGCTGAGTTACAAAGCATAAAATATTTCAGAAAATGAGGGGTTAACTGTGCCCTTAATTAAAACAACACAATCAGAAAAATAAAGATTAAATAAATTGGATTTATATTAAAGTTTTAAAACAAATTAAATAGAATTTTGTGTTTAACCCTTTCAGACCCATAGAACGCCCGAGCGTTTGTACCTCCAAAATGAAACAACCTATAGTATCATTTAGTGTCATTTTAAAGCTCGTCTTCTAAGACCTCGGGAAAAGAGATTTAGCATTACATGCATACCATGATAGTTATGATGATATATACTTGAGAAGGTGAAACCTCAAAATTGGAACTTGAAAATTAATTAGGATCCGAAAGGGTTAAGCAAGTTGCATTAGAAAAAGAGGCAAACCAACATGGATATAAATCCAGAAATATAGAGATGTATAATGGAAAACAGGTAAGCACCAGGAAATCACTTGAACATTGACTGTACACCAATAACTGTAATACCACTGTATTGCAAAATAATTTGCATTATAATTAATTCTAAGTTTATTTATTGGAAAACTTCATCTTTGGTTTAGCAAAACACGGGTTGATTGTCCTCTGACAACAGATGGATGGCCACTTATGTACAAAATACATCTGGTATAACCAAAAGAAATGAAAATTGAGAAGTGGTGTTCACCGCCATCTTGTTGTCACTCATGGAGCAGAGTTATTGTACCTGCGGATTAGATTGGAAACGGGGCCAATTGCTAGACTGATTGCATAAATTTCATGCACAACCCGTGTCCAGGCGATCAGCAGTGTCTACTGCCACTTGATCTGAGCTAGATACACCAATTTTCACGCAATTCATTTTCAAAGTGCGACTGTGCAGCTTAAAAATGCTGGAGGTATAATAACCCGCCCTCCATGAGTGACAATCCAATATGGCAGTCATATCAAAGTGGCAGCATTATAAGGCCTCATTAGTGTGCCTTGTCTTGTGTTTCATTGTTTGTAATTGTGTGGCGCAACACAGACAATAAACTTCATTCTGCTTAGTGATTAAATCAGTGGCCTTGTTACGGCAGATGATTCCTATGAACTGGCAGCACGAACAATCAACATGTTCATTACTTGGTGAGCACCAGGTCATAGGAATATCTGCCATACACAAGACAATTGATATGATCACTAAAAGCAGAACGATCTTCATTGTCTGTGTAGAGCAGCACAATAACAAACAATGGAAAACGAGACAAGGAACACGGCATATGGGTACATATGAGGCCTTAAAGGGTAAGGCCCGTATCCATGGTTTCCGATTGTGAACGGCAGATGTTTCCTATGACCAGCAGTACAAACAATGAACATGTTCATTCTTGGTGCTGGCAGGTCACGGGATATATCTGCTGCACACAGGACCACTGACATGATCACTAAGCAGGACAAAGTTAGGGCACACCCCTCAATGGAATAGCCTATGGATACAGAGCCTAAAACACAAGGCAGGCACACAAGGTTTGGCAGGAAAATTGTCCACATAAAAAAATATGGTTATACAATCACAATACTTGCTTTGGTATGTCAAACATTGCAACATTTAATATCCATTGAAATAACATCATTTTTTTTATATTTATTATAGCGGGAAGGGTGTTTGGTGTTGAAATTGCCTCAAGCTACATACAGGGACAAAGGGGTCCCACACTGAAACTTGTTTCTATTCATTTTGGTGGCTCATCCCCTCCCCTTGCACAGTTCTTCATCCAAGCAAGGCATCACTAGACTTTCTCAATGACGTGCAAACTTCTCGCCTACTGAATTTGTGATATATTGATAGTTGTACCGTCTCAACCCAAATATTTTCACATGCAAATATTTAACTACTGTTCAAAGATAAATTTCCATTATATTGAATTTGTCAGAACTTCTCTTTGTGGTCAAAAAGTCTAGCAATGTCCGGCCTATCAGTATCCTGGTTACTGCTCATGTTTGTTACTGCAGGATTTCTTTCTAGTAAACCATAATATATACAACAAAAGGAAATAAGTAACATTTAAAATACACCCAGATTAAGTTCCAAAGTGGCTTTTGAATTGCACCAATTGTTTTGTTACATCATGGGTACTTGATAGGAAGACAGTTGAAAATCCATCTTAAGGTATTGAATGAACCCTTGACTATATTCTAGAATTAATGTAGTAAATGTGAACGAGGACTTAGATCTTCATAATTAAGCGCTTTACAAACACCTGCATTTGTAAAACTCTGACATACTTGCCAACTGTCCCGATTTTCCCGGGATTGTCCCGTTTTCTGTCTCCCAAAAACACTAAAAACGGGATTGTCCCGATTTTCCTCAGAAGAAAAAAAAAAAAGATGAATAATTGGTAACTTCTCTGTGATTTTTAAAGAAATTCTTGTTG